>VZTV01071172.1:0-15093 GCA_013400875.1 Anhinga rufa | reverse complement strand
CTGAGCAAGTTGAAGATGTCCCTCTGATGATTCTCTCTGTCAGCAGTTCCCAGCTAACTCCCTGGCGCCCTCAGAACAGGACAAAGGTGGGAGGGAAAGACCAGTCATGGTGGGAGTACAGTAATAACAATATAATTTAAGTCACTATTCATTTGCTCCAAGACAAATTGTTTCACCAGCGTGTGTCCTGTCAGCTTCTCCAGCATCCTGTCTTGGCCTTACCAGGTCTCAGAAATGAACGGCTAGCTGAGTCTCTTCTCTGAAACTTTCCATAACAGGTTTTTACATCCTTCCACTTCTGAGAAAGGTGTGTGGAAGCAGTAGTATTTCATCAGCCAGGGCATGGGAGCCTTGATGTTTATAGATAAAAAGCCAGTTGCAGCATAATCTTAAAAAGCTGGGCTGCGTTAGATGAGTAGGCCTGCGGCAGCCAAAGAGAACCATGCTGTGGAGGAGGAGGAAAACAGATACGTTTTTATTATTCAGCATACGAGGCAGTGCATCCAAATTACTGCTGCCCTGATTTCAGGATGATGTTTTATGCCAGGAACTGCGGTGAAAGGGCAGATGCTCTTCACTGGCATTTAACAGGTTGGCTTTTTTTCTCAAAGCAATCGTCTAAAAATACTGAATGTGCAATATTTTTCCAACACCATTTAATTAGGTCCAAAATAGAGCTTTTAACGCATTTCCTTGAGGACATAGTTATTTCCACACTCCCTCCTGCTTGCGAGCCCCAAAGAGAGAGGAGCCGACTTAAACCACTACCACTGGCTAATATGAACAAGCCGCAATGACTATAGTGGGACTGATCAGCAAGTGAAAGGTGTGAGTTAAGTAGGAAAGGAGTCACCTCCATTTCCTTGAGCAGTACTTGACAAAAGCAAAGAGCACTGGCCCATTCTCATATGTGGTTTTCTCCTTCTTCCTGTTGGGCTCCCTTCATGCTCCAGTAGGTTGCTACCTGAACATTTAAGTTTATTCTTTTACATTTAAACATTTAAGAGTAAACATTTATGTTTATTCTTTTATTAGAAACTGATGTGATATCTGATCCTGCTGGAGTCAGTTAGAGTTTTTATATTTATTTAATTTAATGAAGTGCCTAGGGAGGTCAGATGGCGCTACAAGCCCCACTTCCCCCAACCCTAGGTCTCACAACATAGAACATAAGTGATGAAAATATAGACAAATGGCTTTCAGACCTCACTGAAATAAGCTGTTGAAGGCAGGTCTCATCTTTATCTTGAATATCTGTCTGTTGATGCAACAAATCAATCTGAACTGCTTTATTGCTCATTACAGAACAATAGGGAACTGAGCACTGAGAGGAAATGAGCTCCCACAGGTATCCTTTAAAATATACCAAGTGTTCACGTACTGCAGTGGTGAGCCTACTAAAAACACTCAGCTTGATAAAGCAGGAATACACTGAGAAAATAGAAATTCCATTTCTCATGTAAAAATTCTTCTTTAAGTGCTTGAAAATTGCAGCTATGCCTGCATTTACTGAGCAAGGTCCTATACAGTTCAGCATGTAATTCAGGTATATGGAAAGCAATCTATTGCTTATGAGTCCTTCTGCAACCCTAAACAATGCCTAAGCCCCAGATAAATCCTGATATAAGTCATGTTATTTGGTCAAACGATTTAATAGATTTGCCTAGTTTCTTAATACAAGTACAGAGACTCATGCTTTAAATTGTGAACAAATGTCATAAAGGAGCAAATAAAGGAACATGGCACCCTAGGAATTAATTTCTCAAGTCACTCTGCTGAATAGAAGTCACCATTCCTCAGCAAGATCCTCATGAATTTGACTAATAAAATGGGTACAGTGCTCCACTGGAAACATTTTTAAGCAGCTAAGGTTTATTATGTCTGTATGCTTTTTACCTTTGCATGCACTCTGTTAAGAGAACGCATAAAAGCTACAGGCAGCTGAAAGTCCATAAGTCATTAATGCAGGAACATATTTTTTAACAAATGAGGAAACATGGGGAATGGAAAACTTACATACCAACTGATGAAAACCAAAAAGGACAAATGGTACTTCTGAATTCATTAGTGGAAATTTCACAGATTCATGGAATCACTGAGGATGGAAGGAACCTCTGGAGCTTGTCTACTCCAAATTCCCTGCTCAAAGCAGATTGCTTGGAGCCATGTCGAGTCAGGTTTTGAATATCTGCAAGGATGGAGACCCCACAACCTTTCTAAGCAACCTGTTCCAAGCTTTGACCATCCTCATAGTAGAAAAGTTTTTTCTTATGTTTAAGAGGAACTTCCTGTATTTCTATCTGGGCCCATTGCCTCTGGTCCTGTCACTGAACGCCACTGAGAAAAGTCTGGCTCCATCTTCTTACTCCCTCCCCTCAGGTATTATACACATTGACAAGACCAACCCCAACACCCCCCCACCTCTCCCCCCAAGCCTTTTTCTCATTGAGGCTAAACAATCACTGCTTTCTCAGCCTCTGCTCATATGACAGATGCTCCAGTCTCTTTATCATCTAGCCTGCCCCTTGGCTCACTCAAATATGTCCATGTCTTTCTTGTACTGGTGAGCCCAGAAGGAGACACAGCACTCCAGACAGGGTCTCACTAGTGCTGGCTAGAGGGGAGTAAATCACCTCTCTTGACCAGCTGGCCATGCTCTTCCTAATGCAGCCCAGGATCCTGTTGGCCTTGCTACAAAGGCTCACTGCTGACTCACAGTCAACTTGGTGTCTACCAGGACCCCCAGGTCCTCCTCTGCAGAGCTGCTTTCAAGCTGGTCAGCCCCTAGCCTGTACTGGTGCTTAGGTTATTTCTCCCAAGGTGCAGGACTTGAATTTTCGTCTGTTGAATTTTATAAGGCTTCTGTTGGCCCATTTCTCCAACCTCTCAAGGTCCATCTGAATGGCAGCACAACCATCTGGTGTATCCACCACTCCTCGCAGTTTTGCACTACCTGCATATTTGCAGAGGGTGTCCCATCATCTGGGTCACTGACAAGGACGTGAAACTGTACTGGCCCCAGTGTTGGCCCCTGCAGTAAGCATTAGTGACTGGTTTCCAGCTGGACTTTGTGCCACTGATCACAACCCTTTGAGCCTGGCACTTGTTTGGCCATTTTTCAATTCACATCATTGTCAACTTACCTAGTCTATACTTCATCAGTTTGTTAATGCCAATGTTATGGGAGACAGTGATGATAGTCCTGCTAAAGTAAAGATAAACGTCTACTGCTCTCCCCTCATTCACCAAGTTGGTCGTTTTGTCGTAGAAGGCTATCAGGTTGGTCAGGCATGATTTTCCTTTTGTAAATCCACACTGACTACTCCAAATCACCTTCTTGTCCTTAATGTGCTTGGAATTGGTTTCCAGGATTATTTGCTCCATCACCTTCCCAGGTATCAAGGTAAAGCTGACTGGCCTATAGTTTCCTGGATCCTCTTGCTTGTACTTCTTGAAAATAAGAGTGATATTTGCTTTCTTCTCTTTCTCAGGACTGTCTCAGAGTTGCCTTGACCTTTTAAAGATAATCAAAAACAGCCTTACAATGACATTGGCCAACTCCCTCAGCACTTGTGTATGCATCCTGCCATGTCCCATGGACTTGCATATGCCTGGTTTGTTTAAATGTTCCCTTACCTGATCATTCTCTACTGACAGGTACGACTTCCTTGTTCCATAATGTCCCGCTGGCCTCAGGGGCCTGAGATTCCTGAAGGCAGGTCCTACCAGAAAAGACCAAAGTAAAGAAGACAATGAGTACTTCGGCCTTTTTCATGTCCCTCATCAGCAGGTCCCCTGCCCCATTCAGCAATGGACCTACATTTTCCCTAGCCTTTCTTTTGCTGCTGATGTCCCTGTAGAAGCCCTTCTCATTGCTCTTCATGTTCCCTCAACAGATACAATTCCTGGTGGGCCTTGCTTTTCCTAACCCAATCCCTGCCCACTTGGCCAGTGTGTCTATGTTCCTCATAGGTCACCTGCTCCTACTTACACCTCTTGTACGCTTCCTTGTTAGGTTTGACTTTTGTCAGGAACACTTTGTTCATTTCTTCATCCATGCAAGCCTCCTGTGACCTGTGCTTGACTTCCTCCAGGTTGGGAGGAACCATTCTGGCACTTGAAGGGCCAATCCTTCAACATCAATCAGCTGGATATTAAGGTGAACAAGTATATTCAAGAGAGCTACAAAATATACCTACCTCTTACAGAAGAATTAGTTATTAACCACATTCTCTATTTCACTGACCAAAGAGACATAACTCTTGTATTTCCTTCTACTGTGGGTTTTGCAGGATAAGGTAGATAAGGTTTGGAAGGGATGGGGAGCATAGTCTGTGTTTTGTGCTGGTTTTTAACTAAACTTTGTCTGTTGTAACAGTGTGAATTGCAATTACAACATAATTCAAGAATAAATTAATAAATATACTGTAAGAAGAAAAGAAGTCGTCTAGAGCTGAACTCACTATGTGACTGTTGTCACTTTGAATTACATTTGCAAGTGTTCAGCTCTGAACAGAGACACAAAATCTAGTATTGTTCATTTGTTTTTAATCTCTAAGCATTAACAAATCTACTTTTAGAAAGATAATCCTTTCTGAAAAATACAAAATCTTAACCTCTCCTACCTTGAATCATATACAGAAAATTTCTTAAATTGTTCACAAATTAAAGTGAATGTATGCATATATAAAAAATAAATCTGTCTATGTGTCTGTGTACAGGTATATATGTACGCATTTGTATACAGAGATGTTCACTGATACCAACTCTTGATACATTCTCATGGTGTTTTCCTTAAAGGCTCAGCTTCCACAGTCAGGTAATTACATGAATCTGTATTTGATTTTTAAATAAAAGTTAGTTCTTGCCCGACACATTCAGAGACTCAAATGCAATATAAACAATGTTTGAAACAAATGAGGATTTCAATGCCTAAATGAGAGGCAAGGACTTAAATGCTTTGTAAATTTTATTAAAAACAAACAAACAAACAAACAAAAACCAGCCAACTTTCAATTTAATTTATTTTAAGGCAATGTCTCAATTTTTTGAAACTTGCTCACAATTTCTGGCAGGAGCTTATCATTAACTGCATTGTGATAGGGATATTAAGCCCTGCAGTAGAGGTGAGAAAATGCTTGGAATGTCTCAAACTCTTGCTTTAATCACTACAGGCCTATCTGAATTGAAGGCTCTGCCATGCTATAAAGCAGGCAAGGGAGAGCAGAGTCTGACTGATGAGCCAGCGGTAATCCCAGT
Source organism: Anhinga rufa (assembly GCA_013400875.1). Classification (NCBI taxonomy): domain Eukaryota; kingdom Metazoa; phylum Chordata; class Aves; order Suliformes; family Anhingidae; genus Anhinga; species Anhinga rufa. Next base: position 9,834 of record VZTV01071172.1, on the reverse strand, counting down.
AAGAAAAGCCAGACAAGTAGTCAACTGGAGCAGCCACAGGAGAGGCCGAGCTTCTCTGGCACTCAGGACTTTTCAACACACATGGTGCTCTCTGGGTGTCTACCAGTACTCCCAGGCTAACCTAACCCAGATGCCATGTCCTTGGTATGAGACTGGAGCCCCTCAACAGGACCTGTGTAGGGACTGATCTCCTCCCTGTCATATTCAAACAGCAGATGGAGTCCCTCAGGCTCAGACATGTGCATTTGACAGCAATAGTTAGACCCCATTAAATTTAATTTGTCCCTAAATCTTTGCTCTCTATAAACATTAATCCTCATGAATGATGGTCAAATAGATAATCGCTTGAGGAAAATCTCTATCTGGGATTAAACTGAACCATTAGGCTCAACTCAGATATGCTACAGCATGTATCCTGGTTGACACAGGATGATTTCTGGAGCTGTTCCTCAGGGCCCAGACACCTGGGTTAACCAGCATCAGCTAAGAGACAATGAACAGGAAAGGCACCTGTTCTTGCTCACAGAAAAGAATGTCTATGCACAAAAGTAACACAATATTATTGTCAGCTTCTATAGTTTTGTGCTAATAGTCTGCAGGAAAATATTTTTTTCCCATGAGAAGAATATCCAGTCTGTGGTGAGAGTTAAAGATGCAAGGAAAACTTCCTACCTTGCCTTCAGTGTTACTACCACACAGCAGTATGTACAGAAAAAAAATCAACCAGACGTCCTGCTGTGGGAGGACAGGAATGTAGCTATTCTGAGGAGGAAGTTGTACAGTACAGTAGGATAGAAATTAATGGAATGGAATGGAATGGAATAATAGATGTTGGCAGTCATGGCAGAAGTGACCATGATATGATCAGAAGCTCGGCTGAAGCAACTGACCCATATCAGTTGTGCCATCTGGCATGTGACAAATGCATTTCAGTCATCACTGGCTTGGGCTGATTTAAAGTGAGAGACTGAACGGTAAAGAGCTCTGGGTCTCATTGCTAGTACTGTGATCCCAACAGAGTAGCCAGCTTGTGATGTTAATATTTGTTCTTTCCCTCCCCAATTTAGAATAATTAAGACCTGAGGAAAAAAATAATTAGGAAATCGAGAGGTTATTTGGTTGTATTTACGAATCTGTAATTTTGTTCTTATTCTGACAATTACTTCCATTAACTCTGTGGATGTTAGCTTTATTATTACATTTGTCAGTATCTGTCACTGTAAAAAAAAATCTCTCATAAATGCCCTCAATTTCTCTTCTAGAGTAATCTCATTAGCCTCTAAGTGAACAAAATACTTAATTTGTTGCCATAGCAATGGAGTTTTGAGAAATAAATGGTGACCTGCATAAAGAACTAGCACAAACCCGGTGAGCATATACTAGGACTATTATAAAATCAGATTGGCTTGACTAGCTCTAAGAAGCACAATATTTGTGACAGCTACCATGCTGTGTTTGTGAAAATCAGCATCACCCTGGCTGAATTAGATCTCCCTCCAATAACCTGAATGTTTTTGTTACCTTTAATTTCAGACTTGTGCAGAATTGACTGTACCAAGTACCTGCACGGCTAAAGTAAAAGAACATTGTAGTGTTAGTAATGCTTTAGGAATTAGAATGACCAGTGTCAAAAAAATGCCTTCTTAAACCTAACATGGCCCAAAGGCCAAGACATGAACATGGAATACAAGAAACCCAGAGATTAATTTTTATTTTGCTTTAGTATTTCTACACCAAATGTTTGGGAAAGGCCTCTGCTGGCCTGAAGAAACAGTAACAGAAAGCAAAAGAAGGCATGAGATTTTCCATGAAGGAGATGAGGAGAAAGCATGTCACATGCAACGCTGCTAAGGTTCTGGGCCTTTTACTGCTTATGTACCATGTTTGTGACCCGTGCCAGGGTGGCAGGCCCTGGCTCAGTAACAACTAAAGTTGACCAACCTCACTCATGTGCTTGCAGGCTACCTTCCTAGCAGCCGGGAAGCTAGTTAGTCTCTCTTCCAACTTGGTTTGCTCTACATAGGAGTCCAGGAGCTATGTAAGATGAACTGAAGGGTGGACTGTCAAGAGACTAGAGCCTTGGTGTGAAACACAAAGTGAACTAAATTGACAGAACTGGGGCACCCTTAGAGCAGCCTGTAGGAAAGCTGCTGCACTTTACACAGGAATGTCGATATTTTTCTCATCTGCAGACCCCCACAAATTGTCAAGCGATGTGTTGCCCTATCTATAGCAAATTTAAGCCTACTGACAATTGGTTAGTATTCCCCAGCTGCTTTTTGCAGACCCAGTGAGTGTATGGACCATTAGCTGAACACTACAGGGTCTCTTTAAGTGTGAGCTCATCCAGGACATCCATTCTTGAAAAGAGGCAACATAGTGGCTGAAAGGCACCATGGCCACTTCTCCTACTTACTCAGAGCTATAATGAATATTTTAGCATAAATACGTACTGCAGCATGTAACTATAATCACCAACCATGTAAATATTCCAAAGTTTAATTCAATATAAGACCTTTTGTCTCAGCTGAAATGGCTGTTACCTATGTTCATCTGGAAGGACAGGCTTCAGCCACTTACTTACCTGTAGGCATATATGTGTTACCTGTGCTACTACCTGTAGCCAGCTTAAAGCCAGCTTTAGCACATCTGCAAGAAATGCAAACCACTGATGTAGATATACAATGAGAAACACATCAGGGAACCTTCCTCCAACAGTCTGTTTCCACCTCCTCTTAATCTGCTGCCTGATCTTGGGCAGGTGCTTCATGTTTGGTACTCCCCATCTGTAGAATTACAGGAGGGTGGCTCTTGTGTCTCTTTGCAAAGGGCTTTGCTGATGTCTGCACACAAAGCTCAGCACCGCTTCGGGAGCTCTGAGCTAGCAGGGAGCCCTGGCACTGTGGTACTCATCGGCCTGCAAGGAGGGTCGTTGCTGCTGAAATGCAGAACTCGCCAACAGTTTTGACCAAATGCATCTGGGAGCTGCAGGAAGCCTCAGGAAAAACCAGCTGGTGGAGCTGGTGCCCCAGGCACCACTGGCTGTGTTTATCACCCCAGCCCAGCCCTGGCTGAACTCTGGCCAGAAAATAAAAATAAAAACTCTTGCACTTGGTAAAGCTTATTAGTTCACTCATACCACACTAACAGCAATAATAATGCCTGCAGTGACCTGGCTTCCCTCCCTTTCGTCTTGATTTTCTGTGCACCACATTCCCCAGAGCTTCCAGTCCCAGGGTTGAAGATCCATTTGCAATCTATCAGTAAAGAGGGTTACATGAATACAGCAGTATTTTAAAACAGCTGTAAAGTGTAATCCATATTACTTTTAGGAAGAAATGCTTCAAGAGGACTGGAAATCTGAAAAAAATATGAAAAATAGTTACTTTTTAAATAGTCCTTTAGGTAAGTAGTTTCTAAAAATTAGCCCTGCTTCAATATAAACATCCCTATACATCTATATTGCCAGGTATTAAACACCAGATGACTCTCTTACCACATCTCAGCTGCTGCAATTCTCAGTCCTTCACTCACATACCCTGAGTATGCATTATAACTAGGCAATCTTATGCATTGCCATCATTTAAGAGGACAAGTGCAATGACTGAAGTGTCATATCTTACTGATTTATTTAGTTATTACTAGGTAAGAGATGGATAACAAAATCAGAGGCAGGACAAGCAGGCACACTGAAATGTTCAAAACCATTTTTTACAAAAGATTCTGCAAAATAGCCTTATTGATTTCAGTGGATGCGCTCACGGTGTGCAGGAGCAGAGTTTCATAGTTTCACAGATTATTTGCCCAGATACATTTCAGTGACTGGCATGGGTTTTTCTCTGGATAGCAGGAATACAGGCGCCTAACCAAAACCCATCAAAATCTGTGGAAAGTTTTCTGCATACGTAACTGGGCTTTCAGAGCAGCCTGTTCGATTCAGTCACAAAGCTACAGTTCTTTTGAAAAAATAAACAAATACCACTTTCTTTAAACAATCAGGTTGCCTCTGTTCTCACTCTGAAACTTCCGTTGTGGTTAAAAGACTAAAGAAAACTCAGACAATTTATTTGAAAATCTTACCTTAGAAGTACAGCAAAAATGTACACCTTTTCACGTTCACAGCCCTGCTTTCAGAATCTGCTTTGATATTAGAGATTACAAGTGACTTGATGGAATTATAAATCTCATTCTACTAATACTTAAGCATCACAAAAGTTATTAGTCTGTATTATTTTGCAAGACAGACATGAAATCATTAGAAGACATTCCTTTATAACAAATATAGTGTGGCATAACAAGTATTATTTATTGTACTTAATTCAAATACAGTCTACACTTCATAGCATTCATTGAAAAGAAATTGAAGTATCTGGTAATCATGACCTGTGGAAAAACATTTACTCTGGTGGAAAAGTATATTAGGTGGGGGAACACATCGAAAGAACACATGTAAAGGTTAAAGATAAACTTTCAAGGAAATAATCTTAAACTCTCAGAGTTTTGCCTGAGTATAAATGAAAGTACTACAAAAATATTTGTTTCTGTATCTTCTCCCATTTATTTAGTTTAAAGTTTTGATGGTACTTGATGACAGATTCAGACAGGTCCATGCAGACTGGTCCAACTGCAGCATTTAGATGGAAGAGTAGACCTACCACTATTTTGCATCACTGCACCATTTTATATCTGGGTCCAGTTCTACAATACATACAAAAGCTGTCCTGTCCCACAGGACTGATGATAGTGTGTGAACTGGGACTTCAGTTAGCCATCTTCTCTATCGGGACTTTTTTTTCATACAGAAGCAATGTGACATACATAAAACCTGAACTCATGGTTCATTTTGTTTTAAACTGGTCCTCAAGCCCCTGTGCTCCCCCTTTCAAGAGAGTCCAGGTTAGGAGTATTACAGCTTATTGCAGCCTCCAGATCTTAATTTTGAGAGGATGTTTTCTATTTCTTTTTATAGCTTGAAAGGTGGTGCAGGAACCATCCAGCCGGTCCAAGAACGGCCAGTGAAAATGCTGAGAATCCAATGATTGTCTCCTAAATTAAAGGAAATAAAGTTAAATAAAACTAAACAAACTGGAATGCTCCCAGGGTAAGCAGTCTATTGCCAACAAAATTACGTGATATTATTGGACTTCTGCAGCTATAATCCCAGATATGTGGCAGATTCTAAAGGAAAAATAATCCACAGAGGATTATTTTACATGTTTGGACCAGAAGCACTAGTGGCAGCTGGAAAAAAAAATTATCTTATTCCATGCCATGCACAGACACATTTAAAAGCGTAAAAGACACATTAAAAGAGATGGCAACTTTCTTATTTTCCTACAGAGTCAGTACATTTTGTGCCTATTTCTTGAGCTTTTTATGAATAAAATATTTATAGAAACAGTATTATTTGCTTAATAGTTATAGTAGTGCAGCTCATCACTAATCATATACAAGAACTTTGGGTATCTAAGTAACACTGGGAGTTGATATAATAGGGGAGAGAGTTGCTGCTATAAATTTAGTTATGTATCTTCCATAATCACATACTACAGTAGTTGTGCTGGGGAGTATAATCAAAGCTCATTAAAAGGGCACTCCACAGAAATGGAAATTTGTGACGCATGTCTCTATAGGATGCTGTGAGAGCATTCCCTTCCTCTCGGGAACAAACTTGCCATCTAGGAGGTGGGAAGAGAAGAACTTCTGTGAGGAGTGGAGGGGAGTTCCTGGGGACAGCTTGCTTCTAGCTGGGGTAAAAAATACCTATATTGTCTATACGGGAAAGAACAGTGAGAGGAAGCTCTTCCTGAGAAGACTGGGACTCACACCCAAGCTGTGGGTGAGGAGAGGAGAAGTGAGGGCACAAAGACAGAACTCACCACCAGTCCCACTTTTTCTTCAGGTGGGGACCTGTGGATACAGCAGCTGCTCCAACCGGCAGACCTGAAGCGGAAGAGTCGGGATCCGTGGTGCATTACAGGATGCATCGTTTTATCCCACTGAGGGGAGAGCACCACTGGGGTATCCTGACCAGCCAGGAACTATTGCTGTGAGGAGTTTCCCAGTACTTGGCTGTTTTCTATTGCTCAAAGCTGTAGGATGCTGAATTCTTTTCAAGGAAGGCAAGGAGTCCTTCTGCTTGACAGTCAAGTCCCTTCATTTTTAAGTTGGGTGCAAGAAGCACCAACACAAACTGGGCGGCTGCTGTCCTTGGGTCAGAGTGTGTGTATGTGCCTGCTCTCTGGGAAAGGAGCACCTCGGGATGATGCAGCCACCTCCCACTGGCTCACAGACTGATGCTGCTGAGCCCATCAGATGGGAGGAGTCTGCCTCTGCTGCTGCTGATGTGAGGCAAAATGGAGAAAAACGTCTGTCTTCCTATCTACTAGAGCCTTAAGAGTCTTCTTTTCCCTATATTTATATGCATGTCCATCTCATACAAATTATTTGCAGCCCCAGCTACACAGTCTCTGAAATTCCCATTTGCCCACGCTTGCAGTTCACTTACCACTTTCATCCACAAAATGATCTGGCCAGTAAATGAACGGTACCTCAAATAAAATACTTCCCTTCCCCGCACTGCAGAGAATATCTCCTTCCTCCACATGCTACCCAGAACATCGCTAATCCAGGTGTACAAAGAAGCTGTGAAGCAGCCTGCTGGGAGAGCAGCCATCCACAGCAGGGACAGAGGATCAGGTAAGGTCAAGCCACCTGCCTGGGTCCAACATTAAAGCAGAATGTGTGACAGGGTAACAGACAGAGGAAGAAAAATGTTATCAGCATTACTTGGAGATTATTTAAGAACAGAAGTAGCTGGGCAAGCATAGCTCCTGTGCCTGGGCAGGATATGCCCACTCCTCCACACGCAGAGCTGAATGGATGCTGGAGAATTATGGTGCCATAGTGCTGAGCCCAAGCTTAAGAGCTACAAGCCCAGGACCAGCACGATGCTAATTTAGCAACTCAGCTTGCAGACTGAGGCTGGTTTATAGCTAGTCATCTTTCACCAGTAGCAATCAGACATCCAGCAGTCATTTTATTCATTTCTTCTGTGCTTTCTCCTGTCTTAAATTACCAAAAGCCTGAAGCAGACAACTATGGCATCCTTCTCGAGGCTTCTCGTCAGAGTACCTCCTCCAAGCTCGCTTCCAAGACAGGCTGCAACGTGATGGTGGTGGCGAGAGCCTCAGCTTGAGGTTTTTTGACAATGTGCAGAATACGTTAGCAAGGTGTGAAGAGCAAAGAGCTAGCAGTCTATGCAAACAATCAATAATGGTTCAGTGATGAAAAAGACATGTCTGGCATGTATTTTACCAGTTCTGTGGTTTTGTTATCTTGGCAAATTTACTTGCTCAATTTTATGGAGGAAGAGGCAACAAGTTTTTTTCTGTAAATCTTCCTTGTTTTCTAAATATCCTACCTGGCTGTAACAAGTACAGAATTTGTACAGAAATAAATATGTTTCAGGGGTGTTTAAAGAAACTAGAGAGCAAAAGACTGATTTGCATTCATCAGCTGTGGCAATAGCAGCTAAACATGCTGTAGATAACCCTAAGCAACCAAACTTCCTGAGACAGATACTCTAACACCAAGAGGTTGTCCTAGATATATAATATATGATATTTTAAAATAACAGTTTTCAGGTTCTTCTATTTGTTTTCAGGTATTTAACTTTTGGATTTCATGCTTTCTACATGAACTTTATTTTTCTCTCCAGCTGTGACGAATTAGAAACTTCATAAAGTTATACTGAGATTCTCCTTTCATCTTCTGACTGTCTCCAGAACAGACCTACTAGCATTAATCCCTGTATTAAAATGACATCAAACACTGTCCTCCAATAGCAACAGTGGCTCTCGTTAATCTTACCATGCTTGGCGACTATTTTCCAGCTTTCTGCACGTTCACTAGAAAATGAGACATAATCTTATTTTTCTAGCAAACCTTCCAACTACTCAGCTGTAAAGTCCAAACCAGTCTTCCCCATTGCCACAGCCCTCTGCTCACAGTAGTGCTGCACCCTGGCATTTACAGCCAGTCTATGTATTTTTACATAGCAGTGAACAGCATGTGCCAAACTCCCCCCAAAAAGGCTCAGCTGTTCTTGGTTCGGCACTGGCCTTTTTGCTCCTCGCTCTATGTCTCTTAGTACCCATATACTAAGATGGGGATTCTCAGCCTGCTCCAGCCTCAGCTATACTTGCACTTCCAGCCCTCCAGACACTACTTATATGCCACCTCTGAACACTAGGAGTTTTCTCACATTAAATTTAGATTTGAAAAGCCTTTTGCTGTTCCTAGGTTTGTTATTGGTCCCTTCAGGGTGGCAGGAGGACTTCAAAGCTCTCCTGGCACAGTTTACCCAGCAGCTTTCCTCTTCTCTGCTACCTTAAAAATACATTCTGTATTTTTCCCAACATTTCTGATCCCACAGGATGTTTCCTTCTCTTTCTCTCTTTCACAGCTCTGCTTTTAAGAGTGTTTGCTCTTTAGGCTGCTACCACTGAAATCATTTAATTGTGAGTTACTGAGGTCCCTTCATATATCCTCATTAGCTAGTACCATTTCCTCACATCTTAGCTAAGAGTCTCTAGCCACTGCTACAGCCATACAGTTATAACATCCCCATCAGCGCCAGAGCAAAGCACTTTCAATTAATGTAGGCAGTGACACCTCCGACCCTCTGATGTTGTAGTTCATTGTCTCCCTCATCTGCTCCTGGGGGGAAATTGTAGATCACAGTGTAAGGCTGTTTGAGCAGTTTTATTTTAGCATGAGACCACATGTTAATTTTATTTTAAAAGTTGAAGCGGGCCTGCAGGAAGTTAATGCTGGTCCATATTTTCTGTGGTACTCAGTTTCAGAGNAATGATAGTTCAGAGGAAGCCAAGCCTGTAGCACAGAGAATTTTTAACCCTCCTTGTACATGGAAATTGAAATCTTTATTTTAAAGAGAATGAAAGGGTCACTATTGCTTACAGTCAGGAAATTATGACACAGAAAGATCAACTAGATTCTCCAAGCTTGTATGAAATGCAGGTGAAATGCTTTATTAGATTACATACCGAACTACGATTTATGTTGCGACTTCTCTGAAAATTAGTCTTCAGGACTCCTTATCACTAATCTACAGATCTACAGTTTTTTCAGTCCTGGTAAAATGTAATGAACAATGACATAATTTAGGAGAGAATTTTTAACCACTCTTCTTTTTTTTCTGGTCTATCTACAGTAATACTCTCACAAGTAAAACCCTTGATATTATCTTTGAAAGACTATTTCTGATTGTCTTTGCTTTTTCACAGATGAAAACATTTCAGTCAGAGTGAACTAGTTTCTGAACTATCATTGTCATAAAATATTAAAGATGCATCAAGATACAGAGGAATTAAAAACAGAAGTCTTACAGCAATGTAAATTTAGGACAGTTGTACTGACGGTGGTATTTAACCAGTAGCACTATGGTGAAATTTAATTATCTAATTTGAAAAAGAAGTAACTACAGTTACCTTGGTTTTTTGGAAGGGTTTTTTTTTTAGTTTATTTTAATGAGAAAAATTAGAGCAGGACCAGTTTCTAAAGTTGTAACTTTATTGCCATAGGTTTCATATTTGGAAGAAAACCAATTCTATTTCTACTGCTTGGACACATCAAAAAATCTGCCTTCAATAAAATTAAATACACTTCATATTTATAAATGTTCCTGATGTGAGGAATATTCTATTTTTCCATAAGCTGCAGATCAATAATAAACATAGTAGAATATAGAAGATCTGTTGGTGATTCTCTTCTCAGCCACTTCCTCAGATACAGAATGTCGTGGTTTAGCCC
>VZTV01071170.1:0-14343 GCA_013400875.1 Anhinga rufa | reverse complement strand
GCTTTTTGGGGGGGTTGTCATAACACTCTTTGTTATGTGATTGAGATCAAAACATACTACAACTGCTTCGAAGATTTGGATATTTCTAAATGCAGGTTGTAAAATGATTGTGTTGATACCTGTGGTATCTCTACAAGGCTGGTTAAGGTTGGCCTTGAGCGCAGTTGTCATGTCTGTGTGAGAAATCTCAGAAAATGGAGTCAAGCAATAGCTGTTTCTCCTTTTTGGGGCTCTTTCTCAGAGGATGCAAGAGGCTCTGCATGATACAAGTGACCCCATTTGTATAATGCACTTGGGTTCATTATTAAAGAGGTTGTTGTTGGCTCTGATCCCTGTAGTGTGTTGACAACACTCCTGCCCAATACCCAGTCAAACAGAAGATCTGATACCTAAATGAGCCTTTGGTGTCCAAGTAGCAGCTGTGGAATACATTTTGGGTTTTGACATCATTATTGTGATATGAAAAATACAGTAGGGTAAATATGGCATTTTTTTCTAAATGCATGCCTCAATAGGTCATTCACACTCTCTCTACCTTAAAAGTAGAATATGGAGCAAGTAAAAACTGTGGTATCTGCATATTTAGAGCAGTCCTTTGCTATGAACCTGTGACACCAGTACTTCTCCTGGCTTCTGGGTGGCTGTTCTTGCTGCTGTGTTGTTAATATTCAGGTGAAGCCTACCAGGTTCTCTTCTGGTGTCTAAATTAACTTATTCAACAGCTGAAAAGAAACACTTGATTTTAATAGTATTCAGTCGCCTCTCATTAGGGTCTTTGTTTCTCTTTCTTTCATTTTCTTCACTGTCATTTAATCAGATTGTAGCAAGAAAATAGCTATTGTCTACCCAGCATTTGCTGATTAAACACTGTATAAGGATATTTCAGCAGCCTGGTAGGTGAAAATGACCATTCTGTCTTCTAAAATTTTGAGGGGCATTTTAATACACTAATCTTAATTTACTAAATATATCTCTTTTTGGTCTCTAACTGCATCCAGCCAACTTTGTACCACTGTGTTGTCACTGAGATTTGCTCTGCCTGATTGAGGTGCTTGTGAGAGACCCATGAATTTATAATGTCAGATCAATGAGCTTTTCTAGAATAAGTTGTTATTTCCAGTTCTGTTCATGGGGCTGAAAAATGCTGCCTCAAGCCTTTGGGCTTCTGGAAATTTTGAGTTAATTTACAAGAACGATGATTTAAACATTGACAAATACAGGTATTCTTGAAATATAGAATGAGTTTAATTTTATGCTCCAACATTTTTGCACTGTTTGGTTTTGCCTTTAATTCCTTTGACCTAACCTTTCCAGAATAATCTCTCTCCCTATCTTATTTACCCAGTTTCCAATAATGACCTCACCCAAGGTTTACCACAATAGTTAATAATTAGCTTTCTGAGATAACTACTTAAATTCTAGAGCTACACATTATGTCCTGTCTTTCACTCTTTTGATGTACGGTATAACATGACAGGATCTAAATGTCAGCAGGTCTAACATTTGATTCACATTAATATAATTATCTGCAGTGCTCGGACAAACAAAACCGAAACTCTTTCATCCTCAGATCAGAGACTTTTTCCCATCTTTGAAGATAAGACTCTAGGTTGGCTTTTGAAACTGCCCACTTAAAGTGGCTTTGTCTGAGTTTACGTAACAGACTTTTGCAACGGTACATTTTAATGCATTTGGAGTTGCCTCAGTTGTCAGGTTGGAGTTGCCAGGTGTGCACAGAGAATTCGAAAAATACGCTCTCCAGTGAGGAGCCGTATAGTTGGTGAGGTGACGGCAGTCTTGCTTGTATCCCATGTCTTCCTCTAGCAGGAGGTCCCACGGATTGGCATTTTGTGACATCCAAGTCACATCTCTGATTACTAAGGTGGTTCCAGCTCTGCCTAAAGCACATGTAAAGAGCTGCGGTCCCGATGCCTCCTGACTGTGCTGTCATTCATGCTTATCTGTTATTTCTGTAGCTCCTGGTTACACCCGTGCTAACTTCACTTCACATTTTCTTGTTTCAGTGTAAAATTTGACAAGGCTGCACCTTATCACCGTCATTCCTTTCCCTCCTCCAGAAAGCAACGGCAGTAACTGTCAGTCATCCTGAATGAGGAAAGCTGCTGTGTTTAGAGCTTTCTGTGATAATTTAAAGCTATTGCCTTGGTGGCTTCTGATCATTCAGTGAAAGCCAATCTTTGAATAAAATGCAGCGTACAGCAAAATTGTCTTTGTTTGGGGGGCTGGAGAGGGGAGTTGCGTTTCAGGTCCTAACTGTCAAGTGTCCTCCTGCTCTGGACAGTGACCAGCCTAGAATAGACTTTAAAGCAGATGGCACCTGTCAAGTATCTGTTACAAATTGCTCTGGAAGATGTTTAGAATCTGTGGGTGATCTCAGGGCAGTAGCCACCATCTTTTTTTCAGGCTCTTTATTGTTTTTGGAAAGGTTATTACATCAGGCTTCCACCAAGATGAAGATACACAGAACTGTGTTTTATGTCAATATTTATTGTGTGGTGGATGGTGAAATACAGAAGGGTCCTGAAGAGTAAAAAGCTTGACTAAAAGTTTTTATTTTCTTCACTAGCTTTTCAAAACTGAAAGGTAATACAAGAGGCTGCGAGGTTGTGCACCAAGATAAGAAGCAACAATGAGACTGCACAGTACTGAATCCAGCAGTTGCTGCTATAAGCACCATAACCAAACCAGTGCTGTTCTTGTATGCAAAAATAATTGAGGTGACAACACAAGGAATTTTTTTCAGGGTGTGTTGATTTTAATTTGTAGAAATTATCTAAAGCTACCAATAATTCACAAAGAAAATTTGTCCTCAACATTTCAGAGACTCAGTGCTGATTTATTTAAAGAATCTTTGTAGATTTTGCCATGGAAAGTACTTTTCTCAATACATTCCGGAGGCAGAGAAAAGAGCAAAAAGATAAACATGCAAGATGCTGAACACCGTACCTTGGCCCTTTCTACACAGGGCTTCAAGGAGGGCAAATGATAAAGCTGTTGTGTCTGTCTTCCCATGAGATCAGTCTTCTCAGCCTCCACTGAGCGAAGCTTTGTCTCTCTTCTACCTCTCACTAATAGCCAAGGAAAGTTGATCAGGTAAACATCTGCAGGGTCCTTTTTCATGGTGTGCCTCCCTCTGAGACTCTCTGTATGCTTGCTTGTTTGTTTAGATCTGCTTTGACTAATGGACAATGTGTAAAGTTGATTGAATGATTGTTGACATTAGCTTTGGACTATTCCTTACCTACTAAACTTCACAGGAATGAGACGAGTTACAGAAGCACCTTCCGTTTTCCTTATTAATGATTTTGTTGTTTTGCAGATGTTATTTATGTGTTTATCCTGTGATAGTTCTTTTCTGTATGCAGTCAGAGCTTTATCAACTGCTTTCCAGACAAGCTAAGACTTTGAGGAAGCTTTTTGGGGTTTGGAGGGCTGTTGTTTGGTTGCTTGGTTGAACAACAGTGAGGTGTCATAATCTAGATTTTCATCGGAATGGCATCTGATAACGTGTTACATTATATGAGGTGGTTAGCTGGAAGTTAAATAGCTGTTTGAAGATCTGTTTATTCCCTGCAAATCTACAACTGTAGTCTGTCACCAGAATCTTTAACTGCACACATCTGCACAATGGTATTGTAGTTCATTCTTCATGTTTACAGGTGTTACTGCTTGGATTCAGCTTCCCAAGTTACGCCTGTTGTGTATGTCCATGGTGCAGTTTGTATTTTCAAATTACGGGAAAGCCAGACTGTTCCCCAGTCTTTTGCCCCATCGCCTTCCAAAAAAGCTTGCTTTTTTTGCTTTATTTTGACTTTTAGTTAATCAAAGTCTCTCTCTCAAAGGTTTTTACCCTCCTTTTAGAAGTTCATATGCTGTTTTCTCGTGGCCTTGCAAGAGGCAAGAGGTTTTCTGACTCCTCTTTATATTAATCTTAGCTTTGCGCTTTAGAGTAGGCATGTTGCATTTGTGATTCCTGTTCTGGAAAAAAGCCAAGTCACTTACCATATAGCTCTGCATCTCTGAAGACAATACTCATTCTTGCTTACTTGATCCGTTTCTGTCAAAGCCTGAAGATTGCATCTCTTTGATCAAAGGGATGTCTTTTTCATACCTCGTACCTTTCTAGATACTTTTTTTTTAAAAAAATACAGCACTAATGTCAATTGTGTATGCATGTCTTGGGCAGTGGAGGCGATAGTTAAATGGAGACGTTTGAGATCAGGTTAGTAATCAGGCGGAGAAATTGACATGAAGGGGCAAAGGAAGTTAACATTATTTGTGTGAGCGTAGCACACTGCAAACAGCTAAGGACCTGACTTGCTTTCTGTGCTGGTACCTCCAAAGTGTTTTGTTTGGGTTTTTTTTTTGTGTTACTGATCCACAGGCAAACAAGAATACACATTGGCTTTTATGGTAGTAATAAACTAAACACTGCCAAGGAATATTTATTCCCAGGTACCTGAACATGATTATTTGTACTGTCAAATTACCCAAACGATCCTTGGCAAGGCTTTTGGCCCATGCCAGCTAGCCTCTCCCAACAGCTTCTTCTGCTGCTGAGGACCCGCCGCGGTCCAGGGATTGTGCCTCATAGGCAGCTTGAGCATTACCTGCTCTGAAGCCTGAGAGTGTAGAGGCCAGCTGACCTCAGTGTCAGAGAACTCTTCTGGGCATGTTTAAATGTTGTGTATGGACTGTAGCTGCTAAGCGCTAGAAGAGTGTCTTTGTGCTGAATCCCATGGTCAGGAACATTCAAGGTGACACCCCTTCCTGAAGAAAGTTACATGTTCATCATTTGTACCCTATCAGCTTTAAAATGCTACTACTTTGGTGTCTGTGCTTGGGATTAAACCGTAAGATGACACAATAGCCCTTCCACCTTCACAGAAGCTGTAGGCACAGGCTACTTGTAAGGTTTCCTTAGCTGCATAACCACAGCTGTTGTGAACCTTAGGTACCCTTAAAGTGAAGTTGGTGTGATGCTTCTCTGAGGCAGTATTTGTTCTGCTTTCTCAATGAAGAATCAAAACCCATCAGTTATTTTTCAGCATGTTTTTATAGCTGATTTTGCAATGTAATAGTCATTATCACCATTTAAAATCTCTTGGCCCTTCATGTGCCTTGGGTTGCTTCTTATGTGAAGTTGGAAAGGGGTTATGTGAACATAATGTTTGTAAAATGCTTTGAAGATTAAAAGCTCTACAGTAGGTTTTTATTATTACCAGTGGCAAAGTGAGCAGCAGTGGCTTAATGTTGGACTGTTCATTTCCCAAGAGATGGCTTTGTTTTGAAGAGTGCGTATTACCAGCTGGGTTGGAGACAAAATTATCTTATTTCAATCCTGAATATAAATAAATTGGCAAACTTTTTACCTTGAGATTATTTGCATGAGATACTTGTAAAAGAGCAGAGCAGTTATGGTACTGTGGCTCTGCTCTTAGCTTAAGTTTAATGGAACATTTATTTAATGTATTTGGCTTCTACTATCCAAAGGTATTTTGAATCCAATCCATTCAAACATCCATATATACATATAGCCGTATTCTTATATCTGTATGATATATAGATATGAGATATTTATTTGAGAAATATACATATATTGAGTTACGTATTACTCTTCTGGAGATAAAATCCATTTCAGCATGTAAATAAAAAAGTGGTCTGCATTCAGAAATGGTGACATTTTATTGGAGTTTGGTTCATAGTTTTTCACATGTTCAACCTACCACATATAAAAGAAATGGCTTTTTTTTAACAGTGCTTTAAATATTTCTTGAATAATTTTTATTTGCAGCCTGTATCTAGATCATAAACTGATAGGTGGTTGTACAGGGACAAAACCAAAAGAGGCGAGCTCTTTGGCAATTCTCAAGGTACTACTGTTCCCAAACGAGTTAGAGGAGAAGGGAGGGAGCTGCATCATTCAAATGGAAATTCAACTTCAGCTTGCTAAGCGGGAGACTGCTTCAGGGACACCGATGTCCTCACGTGGCTCGTTGTCTCCCTTGCCCTTGCAGCAGGTCATCGCTTCCACCCAGCAGCCTTTTTTTGACAGAGCTATTTTGTGGTGTCAGCACAGGGTGCCTTTGGGGAGCCGGCGCTGCTGCAGCCGGGGATTTCTGAAGCAGCTATTGTCGGTGGAGGGGCCGCTGGGCCGCGGCCAGGCGCGAGGCACTGCATCCCTGCGGCCTTGAGCGGGCTGCCTTGCTCCGTGCAGCTGCAAAAGCTTTGGGCTCCTGCCTGGCACTTGCAGAAATCGTTGTGGAATTTGCTGATTCTGCCAGACACGAGCTAAACACTTGTTCCCAAGTGGTGTGTCCCATCAGTACAGCTGTTGGTTATGAAAAACATGCAGGGGCTTTCATCCGTAATAATAAAGCTTTGTTGAAGTATTGCAAGCTCAAAATATTCTGAGTAATACTATCAAATAGTACCTCCTTGCTTAGCCTATAGGGAGCTTTATTCCCCCATGCTTCAGTTAAAATGTTCATTTATTGTCACTTATGTCAGAGGTGGGGAGAGAGGCAGGCTAAATTTTCCCTCGGTACTGTCAGTAAGGATTAACTGACATTGTTGGGCGCTGCTTTCAAAATATTCTGACCTATTTACACAACAAAACTGATCAGAACAAAATAAACAGTTCTGGTCAGCAGCTGAATGCTGTATTGTGGCAGCTATATTTGGGGGTGGATTTCTCATCATTTTTCTGATGTAGACAAAACCTGAATGCTACAGAAATCTTAAGCATTACAAGCAGATAATACCCTTACTGAATAGCTTGATTCTCCTGTTGCCTTTTGGGGAAAGGGGACAGTTTGGCCGTAATTCAGTTGGAACAAATGCTTATGAAGCAACTGACAAAAAAGCCTATGAGTAGATCTATCATTTTGCCATGCAGGGTAATAAATAATTGCATCATTTCCAGCAAGGCGCAGTGTACACCTGCGAGATGGTGGATATCTCTCCAAGGTGTAATCTCTGCAACAAAGTATTAAGAACTGCAAGAATTGTTGGTTTCCTGCTTGGGTTTTTGTTTCTTTATTTTGTAACAACTGTAGTGGATACTTGCAATTACCTCCTCATTTTTACCTGGTATCCCCTAAGGAATGAGTAGAGAGAAATGTTTCATTTTAGCTGTTTGGACAACCATTCCATATTTCCTGGGTCACGGATTTTTTGGTAGTTTGGAGGATAAAATTGCCTGACACTCAAGATAGGAAATATCTCTTTCTATCTTGCATCTTCAACTCAGATTCTGAGAATACTAAAATAAAGCCTTTTTAAACTTGTCTTTTTTTCCCAATTCCGTTTAGTGATAGTCCCAATGCTGTCCATGAGGTGGAAAAGTGGTTACCACGACTGCACTCAGTTGTCATAGGACCTGGCTTAGGTAGAGATGAAGTTCTACTTGAGAACGCTAAGGTAATGTGTATACTGATATTTTATTCTGTGTCTTTATGTTGAATTTTATTAACTAATTTCCTGTCTTTTACATGATTACACAGATGTTCTTGATAGGGTTACTAAATGGCAATATTGTTGACTGAAAATTAGAGCTGTTAGTCATGGTCTTCATTATTAAACTATAAGTGTCACTCTGAATTTTAGGCACCCATATGGTTGTTTTGATTTGCTTTTGTTTTGATTGTGAAAGTTGCTAATTAGGAGATACATGTTGGCATCTCTAGATAAAGGGCTCTGTGTTTTCATAGGTGCAAAGCACCTGTACTGTAAGAACATAAATATGAATTTGAGTTCCTAATTTTCAGAACCATATTTGACAACTTCTATCAGGAGAGGTATCAAAGAACAGGGACTGTGTCCCATTTCAATAAGAAACAATACTCTTAATTATAAAATGTTGTAGATTTCTACTCTGCGTAAAGAGGTAATCCTATTTTCTGTCAAGCCTTAGTGGAGAGCTGAAAACAGGAGCTTAGATAGTTCTGTACTCTCAGAAAAATGTACTTACCCTGTCTTTCAGGTGATGTCTTGTATTACTGTCAAAACATCTTTGTACGTTCAAAGTATATATTTCAGTCTAATGTCAATCTAATTTTGTACTATTTTAATTATTTTTTTCCTGAGAAGCATTACTGAATTAATCAGTGGTACTAACGACTGGAATTAATATAATTTACAGAAATGTTGACAGTTACACAGTGAAATTGCAGAACAGGAGAGGCAAGGGACTGGAGAACACACTATCCAAGTAGTTTAGAATACCTTGAGAGCCATGGAAGGTGGTTTTGCTAGGCTTTTGTTAGGGTAAGTTGCTATTGGAGCTCTTCACTTCCTTAATTATTCTTCTGCTTCCAAAAAATGTTTGGTTTATGATATAGAGCTGCAAAACTAATAAAGAGCATGGATTCAGAAAGAAAGAAAGAAAGAAGAAATTTATTACAGCTGATCAAGAAATCATATTCTATTCTGAATGAAAAATTTCAACAGAGATTTTATTCTTTTTTGAAAACAATTTTTCAGAATTCTTTTTACAGAAAAAAAATGGGCAATGATTTTTCTTTTATTCTTGGTTTTAAAAAAAAATAAGTATTCTTTTTCCTAAAGGAAAACAAAAAAATAAAATAACAATTCATTTATACTATCTAAAATATCGAACATAACATTCTATATCAGGATTCCATCTGGGTTTTATAAATATCTGTCAATGCTCTTATCTGTATTATAGAAGTACCTAGAAGCTTGGTTGATTGTATTTTTTTTCCCACCATTTCTAAAAATAATTTTGCTTTCTTAGTGAATTACAAGCATACTTTCACTTCAGCCTGGCCGTCCTGTGTGAGCTAGCTTAGAGTTAAAGAAACAAACCCAGCCAATGAAGACAAGGTGTTTGGAAGTTACTTCAGGCTAAAATCTCAGGCCACCTTCATATGAGCTGTGGATCTGACTCTGTTAATTTCAAGTCACATTAAAGATCAAGTTCTTTGTCTTCACTGTGACAATGTAACTGTTCATTAGTTGCCCAGTGTTGTTTTTTTAATCCAACTAGCATAGTCTTCTAAATTCTTTGTTTGTCCAAAAGCTTTAATAAGTGCATGTAATTAGGCACAGGTGAACCCTGGTTGCCTGCTTGAGGAAAACTAGTGCTTTTCTGTGCTGAGGAAAGGCTGACTCTTCCTCTTGCTTCAACAGTGAATTTTAAGCTTTGTATCACTCTTCACCTTCAAGAAAAAAAGCAAGTGATGATAGTGTTGCTATTTTAAACTTTTATAGGAGGCTGGCTTGGTGTATAATTTTCTGTTTTCCCTTTGAGCTAACCTCAGCATGCTGTCATATGAATACAGGGCTGAGATGTAGATTAGTGTCTGCTTTCTGGTCAGGGTTTTGTATCAGAGTGGCAGTGAGGATGGGAGAGAGCTTACCCTCTTCTTCCTCCTGCCCCATTAAAGTGCTGAGCTGTAGTGGTCTGTGACCTCTCTGATGCTGTACTTAACGTTGGTTCTTGTCAGTATTGAGCCAGCACATTGCCAATGATTGTGCTTGTCCAAACAGTAATGTGTTTGGGCTGCTTCTCTCTTCTGAGCATTGAGAAATTAAGATACTAATGCAGTAACCTGCAATTTCTGGTACACGGCTCATGGACACTTTTATTGTGGAATAGCCCAAGCACTTGTTGACCAGATGGTGCATCTTGTCTCTCCACACTAGAGCATGCTTTGCTTCCTCAGCATCTTTACTATATCATCTGCCTCCCTCATGCTTAATGCCTGCATTGTGTGCACTGTGGCATTTCAGGTCCTTTTAACAGTCTGACGGAAAAACAGCTCCTTGTGATCAGTTTTCTNTGGCTTCCTGTGGTTGGTTTTGGTTGTAATTCCATTGACAAGCCCTGTTACAAGAAGCCACTCTACAAGTTATATCCCTTCCTCATATGCCACTTCTGCGAGTCTGTGCCAGAACCTTCACATGCTGTTCCTCAGTTGTCTGGGTGAGGGCTGATGCACTGTCAGAGCTTTCTAGCCATGGGTTTGCAGGACCAGGAGCTGTAGCTTCAGAAAAACCTCCTAAAGAAAGCATTTGTTGTGTCCTAATTGCTGTGAAGCTGGATCCCATGCAGATGTGGCAATCCTAGTCTTGGCCTAGTTAGACCCTCCAACTCTGGAGCAAATGAGCAGTCCAAGCTATTTCTCTTCAAGAGAAAGGAACAAAACCACATTTCTGCCCCACTTTTCAGCTCTGGAGTGTGCAGAGTGAAGCATCTCTGCTCCACCTTCTACCTTAAACTTCAAAAATGCCATACCACATCTGGTGTGGAGCTTGGCCACTGCAGCCAGCTTCCTTGTGGGCAACATCAGGCCATCTGTTTTTTCTCTTTCAGTGTCTGTGATTGATTCTGGCTGGAGATTACAATACCATTACCTCCCTGAGTTCATCTTGGTTGGTATGCAGCTGGTGGTGTTTAGACTGCTAAGAATGAGTTTAGCCGCCACGTGGAAGCAAGGCTGAGGCCCCTATGACTGTCAGTGCTTAGAAGCAGCATATTTCCAAAGCTATTGGACGTTCTTGTTTTTTTTTTCATGCAGCAGCGATATTATGTCCCTATCATATCTACCCACCAGAGCATTCTTCATTCAGCTGTTCCAGGGATGTTGGCACTTCTGGTCTTACTCTGATCTGACTTTTCTTGTAGCCTGAGGCTTCAAAGTGTACCATGTGTACCATCGAGAGCTCAGGTTTGTGAGAGAACCAAGTTGCTCTCCTGAAGGGTGGTGAGCAGCTCCCAAGAGGACTTTGGAAAAAATTCCTTGCATAGCCCTCTGGGAGAGGAGACAATGCTGCCTAATGCTCCAGGATGTTCTGCATTCTGCTGCTGCCCAGCACTTAGGCAGTTACAGGCTTAGCTTTGTGCTGTATCAGTTTCCAGCCTCTTGTCATCTCCCTTCTCCTCCTACTCCTTCTGGAATGAATGTGATGTTCCTATCAAATTTTATGCTTCTGAGTTTGGTGAATCTTTATTGGGTACGTTACTGGCTTTGTGGTCAAATGGACTGATACAGAATTGTTGGTGGAATAGTAGTTACTATTGGGATCAGGTAGAGAAAAGCATTCATCCTTATGAAGAGCCCTTTCCTTAACTGAAGGAAGGCTTTGACACTGGAATCATCACGCTACCCTCAGCCAGTCATTTGCCCTTAAAGATCTCTGCTATCTGTTGGGATATAAGTTTCAGAACTCTCATTTTCTACCCCTAGTGACATCATCTTAAGATTGTGTGGAAGTGTCTTGGCTGTAGTTAACGTCTAGAAAAGGGTGGGAGAGGTTTGGGTCATTGTCTTGGATCACCTCCATGGAGTGTGCCCAGAGAGAGCCCATTTGAAGTTTTCTCTTTCAGATGGATTCTCAGTTCCACCTCAGCTTGAGGTATCAGCGTTTCTGTGTTTGGTTTTGGTTAGTTGGGTTAATTTCCCCCCTTCAGGCCTCACGCCTTCAGGATTTAGGCAACACTTCACAGCCTTAATAAATTGTGAGAATGGGACCAGGTGCTTCAGTACACTATCTGCACTACTTTTTGCAAGCTCAAAAGGGCTACAGAATAGAGAGCCACCTTCTGTTGTCATAGCAGTCTGTTAAAGCTAAATCTGCTGCTATGGGCTTTGAGAAGCATTTTCCTCTTGCTACCTGAGCAGCCCCCCGGGTTCCATTAGTACCAAGTATAAGACACCTGAGAAGCATCCCAGGCTAATGCTGCAGTTGATAGGTTGGTAGTATTGTCTGTGGTACCTACTGCCATGTGTGGCTGTGAACAACAGGATGTGTTAGTCTTTGGAATCACTGCTCACGTCGTCTCAAGTTAGCAGAAAAACTATTTACCAGTATCTTAATTCTTCAATATGTGTCACATGTGCATTTGCTTCCTGCCCTGTTCATGTCCTCTGGAGATTGCTGCTGTGGGGATTTCACAGTTCATAGGGTAGTTCATAGCTGCAAGTAGCAGCTAGGACATGTCACTTTCTGTTCTCAGCCTTCAGTTAGGAGGAGGTGAGGTGGATATGGCCTTGTGCCTGTGATACTGCAGAGGCAAAACCCAGAAGCCATGTACGCACACCTGCTGTGGGAATGTGTGTTTGTACATGGTATTTCTCTCAGCCCTCACCCAGCCTCCAAGGTTCATGCATATACCACAAGTAGTATCCAGTGAAAAACTACTCTGTTACTAGCCAAGCCTTGTTGCTTTCAAACAGCTGGATGAGAGTCAGGATTTGTGGACATCTTCAGCTAAAATGAGGCAAGGCAGTTGCTGGGATAGGGTGTAGTTCTTTCTCTGTGACAGTGGTACTGGTGTGGATGAAGCTTGGGAACACCAGCTCTAGGCAGAGAGATCCTCTTGGTTACGCTAAGAACTATTGCTGCTTATGCTAAGAACTATTAGTATTCTGTGGCTTCCTCACAAATGTCTTGATTAGAAAAACAGTGTTTGAAAATATGCTAACAGGACCTTTAAATACAGGTTTATGCAGCTTGCAAGCAGAATTTATTTTCTAATATATGTAATAGATCTTGATGGAAGTAATTCACAGTGAGGTGGGATGTTTATTTGCTTTCTGCATCCAGGCTTCTGTTGTTGTTTAACCTGATTTTGACACTCAAAAGCATTTGTAAGCAAAACCGCTGGAATTGGATACCTTTTCAACTCTTTCTGAGCATCATTCAGCTAGAAACCCTAAAAAGAAATTGGCAGTGATAAATTCCAGAGTTAACTTTAAGTTTGTTTATTTGTTTCATTTTAAGACAAAATGCCAACAGCTGACCATTAATATCTTAAGCCAAATTTAACATTAACATAATGGACCATAATATGGAAACCTTGTAAAGTTTGCTTTGAGTGCAAATGTTCAGTGGATGAGACAGACTGAGAAAATTTAGTGCCTTTATTTATTCTGATTTAGGGTTTTGTTTTTTTTTTTACTTTGGATTGAAGTAAACAGGATTATTGCTTAAACTGGATTTGGATGTGTTTGGGGATGGAAGTATATAAATATAGCTTCTCAAGTGGTGTCCGGTTGATCATTAATTTGGGCGGGATAGCTAAAAAGGAATGCTGGTTTTTGCATAACTGGCACATCAATTCAGAGGCTTTTGCTTTGTTTTCTTGTGTTCCTTAGGTTCAGGCATTACTTTTGATTATGTCACTTCTTTAAGATTTTAACATATGATTGAGGCAGATACGAAACCATTAGCTGCAGTTTTGCTCCAAGTTTGATAGCAAGTGATCTACTTTGAATTCAAAGAGGGAATGTACAAGTAGATCATTCTCACTTCTTTTTTTCTTTTTTTTTTTTTATGTAGAATAGAACTGTTTTGGCTAGCTGCCATCTACAGCATCTTCAGCTTTGTTAGTTGTAACAACAGCTTTTAACATTTCCCAAAGCACTTAATGAGCTTGAACGAGGTAGTGGGGTACTCTTTGAAAGTCCTTATCGCCCTCTGCCTGGCCTAAATGAAGTAGTTTCCTGTGCACCTGAAAATCTCTTTCAGAAAACAGGGCCTAGCATGTGGTACTACAGTTAAAAGACAAAAGACCCAGTTAGATTGAATGGAGCATAAACCATGAGATAAAGAAGCTATTTGTTTCAAAGAAAGGATATTAGTCTCTTATGTGACTCTTCATTCAAGTAGTACCAGTGGTGGTCAGTAGTTAATCATTTCTTATGTGAGGTTCGAGAGCTTAGTGGAGTGATTAACAAGTGATAGTTATGCATACAGGAATATATAAAGTAAAATTGAGGCAATTAGGCTAGTTAAAGGTGATTTATATAAATCTTGTCCACAAAGTGAGATTTTGATTGATGTTGCTGAGTTTTGAACAGACAATGAGTTCTTGGATTAGTTTCTGGGAACTAATGAAAGCAAGTTTCACAGTTAACTGCATGTTTCCACCAGTGGGAAAATGAAAAAAAAAACAACAAAACCAGTTACTGAAAATATGGCTCTAATGTGAAGTCTCAAACAGTGGAACTCCATTTTTAACGTTTTTCAAAACCTCCTGTATCAAGTATATTCTATTTAGGGAAGCTTCCCTCCCCACCACCAACCCTGACTCTAGCCTTGAGCATAGTCTGGGCTTCGGTTATTTGCCTACCTCTAGCTGTGCAAGATTACAAACTTCTGCTTGCCAAGCCCGTTTTCCAAGCATCTCTGCCACAGAGCTGCATGCTGACCTCTATGCAGCCGAACCCCTGCTAACTCTGCATTTATCCAGGCTTCAAGCAAGGAACACAGAAATGCTTCCTAGGGTTCACAGTGCCTATTTGTAGGAGTTGGTTTGCAGCATGTTAGGGTCGAACTTGTTTGTTTCTCCCG
>VZTV01071168.1:27615-45784 GCA_013400875.1 Anhinga rufa | reverse complement strand
GCCGCCGCATCCCCTGCCGCCGGGCCACCGCTCCCGGCGCGAATGCCGCCGCGGCGGCAGAGCGGGGCGTTCCTGGGCCTGGCACATCGGGCGACCTGCCGCCCTACGGCCCTGTGAGACTGCCGGCAGAGCCGCGGGGCGGCGAGTGCGAAGGGCGCGCGGAGCGGGAGCGGGGGCTGGCCGTGCTGCGGAGCCCAAGCGCTGCCGCTGCGTTCGTGGTGGGTGCAGGGCAAAGCCACCTCCCTCCGCCCGTCAGGAACATGAAGGTAGCAGCACTTACCCACTTCAAAGGGGACTGTAATTCTTAATCATTGTCAGCAAAAGACTTTGAGCTCCTCGGATGAAAGGCTATACAAGTGCAAAACATTAATGCTTTATAGCTGATGAGGGCATATACATTCAAATACTAAGTGACTGCAGAAGCACACAGGTAGCATATGCAAATAGGGCAGGCATCAAAAGGAAAGCGAGGCACTCTTGCAATTTAAGGATGAATAAAACATGTAGTCAATAGTTTTGCATCTTCTAAACTCATTATCTATTAAAATAATGTTGTAGCCTCAGGCATGACAGCATCATAAATACACTATGGCAGAACCCCCACTCTGTGGACCCAAGAGGTTTCGATTTACTAAGTAGTTAACAGTGAAAAGGAGACCAAAGTCAAAATTTTAACAACCTTATTCCAAGAATCTTGTCAACACATAAACTGCCTTGGTGAAAAGAGCCTACCACCACTCCCAAAACAGCCATGCAAAAAGGTGCCATCCACTCCATAGCACTGGCCTATAAACACGTGGAATGCGCATATGGGATGGTAAACTGGCAAGCTGGTGAGGCTAAAAAAAGATTATCATATCTTGACTTTAATCTCAGACCGGGCTGCATACTGAGTGGCAGAACTGAGCTGCAAGTAGCAAGAGGGACATACCAGGAGGATGCTTTACTACTGCATGCCATGTCTCCTCACTGCATTCATTTCAGTAAGAGACAGATTAAATGAGATTCCCTCACCAGTTTAAGCATAAACCTAAAAAGATAAGCAATCGGATCAATTCACTCAGCAGCGTGCAGAGACTGAATGACGGGGACAGTGGCATTTAGGTCCAGAGACATCTTGAATCACTTCTGAATGGCTTGCTTCAGTTCCTAAGAAAAGTAAATTTAACCCCACTTCCTCCAGTGCAGCATCCATAATCTGGAGATTGTGCAGAAAGCATCTACATTTTCTCTAACGTGCTCCTAAACAGTGTATCATGCATTTTGCTCGAGACTGCAGTAGCAGCACGTATATACGTGTGCACTTACACTGGACTTATTTTCCCGACAGAATATCAACATAAAAGCTATTTTCGGTGTCATCTCCTTTTATGTGGGGAGCCAATTTCTTGTAACAAAAGTCAACAATGAAGCAAAATGGTGTAGTTATTAATTCATCGTATATTTTCTAGACATATAGCTACAGATAATTCTGCTTCATAAAGCTGTTTAGAAATCCATAAAACTTGACTGGGGAGTAAGGGGTGACAGGCACCTGAATCAACTCCAGTCATCATTGTGGGTGCTCAGCTCCTTTATCTTAAGTAGGATTTACCATCTACGTTTACATTCCCTTCCAGTTTTAGTCCTAATTCAGCAAATATTTACATGCCTGGGTAACTTGACTCATGTGAGTAATCTTAACTATCTCAATGGAGTTGTACATATGGATAAAGCTATTTGCAGATGCAAACAGGATGGACCCTTAAGCCTGAATTTCAACAGGTGGTTGGAAACCTGGGGTGAATGTAGCAGCATTCTTTTTCTGCAACAACATTTGAAATTACAAGGGGATTGAACTTGATTTTTCATCAGTTATGCAGGCAAAACATGGGATGAAAAAAAGCAGAAAAAGCCCTTATATTAGAGGCCGCCTTGCTTTTGGCTTTTTGATTGTTTTTTCTTAACCTTTTTAGCCAAAATTTCCAAATAAGGAAACATTATCCCAAAGTTCAACCATGTATTTCATAAATAATGTATTTTCTTTTGTATGAGACAGTTTACTAAATATCTCATTAGTGGCTCTTTCTCTACTTCTCTTTCACAGCAATTTCATAATGGGCTTTACAGTGTTTTAAAGGAGCAACAATTAAATGGATGGACAAGTTAGTCAGAAGTCCAGATCAACAATGGCTGACCTGACAGAGCCACCATCATCCCATCATCAGCAGTCCTGCCTGCCACATGGAACAAAGGGCCCTGGCTCACATCCTAGGAAGGGGGGGAAGAGCCGGAGGGTGGTCTTGGGAGGATGTACATGAAACTCATCTGGTTGAAACATTCCGTATAAATTCTTTGGCTCTCCTAACAACCAGTGAAAGATAAAGGCCAAATCAAACATCAGGTGCCTGAGATGGATTTCCAGTGGCATTACGAAGGATCTGTCCAAGGGGACTCTTAACGGTCTGTACTATTCAGACTGAGAGAAACTGGACATGCTGTTGACTATTCAGTTCAGGCTGTGTGCAGGGCAGTATTTAGGGTAAAATAATGTCAGACTCCAGCACAGAACTGTGAAGTCCATTTTTTTGTTTATACTTTTATATATTAATAATATATACATACATGTTTTAACCCCTAACATTACATCTTTATGGAATCACCTTAATAATAACGTAGGATGTATTACTGTAATAGTACCACAGTCGGCAGCACACTAGTGGTCCTATTGGCTTCGTGTATAGTAAGCATAGTAAGAGTTCACAATATAAGAAGGCAAAGGGAGTATCATCCCTCATTCTATAGATAGAGAATTGAAGCACACAGAGATAAGAGATTAGCCAAGGGTCATGCAAAACTGATAACTTGGAACTCTCTCAAGTCAGGCCTTAAGGTCAAGCCCATCCTCCTGTCTAATGAGCTGTTACTGCATAGCCTATCATTTGTTTTCTTAAACTGGGCTGCCAAACCAGACAGCTAAAACATACTTGAAAATTCAGTACTATAGAACTATTTGCTTAATAGTAGTTTTCCTAAAATACCCTCTACAGTATTGTAAATAGAGCATAAAAATAGACCATTGAAAAGAAACCTTTGTTTGGTCAACCCCAGTGTTGCGTAGTACTCTATTCCTGTAATTTAAATGAATGGGATATTTGGAACACGGCACTACAATGAATGAGAACTTAAAACAGAAAACAGGCGGTTCTGTTCAGCACTGGAGGTCAAGAATACATTGAGCTTTTAGTTTACTTTTTGTCTTTAAAAATATATGCTTCACATCTCCTTTTTATATCAGCAAAAATCACAAACCCACATACAAAGCACAACACAGTAGCCCTTTCATTAGCAGAACTAAAACCTGAAAATAAGTCATACCCAGATTTTTAAGTCACTGCACTAGTCCTGAAATGTCTACATTTTTTGTAAATTGTACAAAGATGAGTGAAGAGTAGCAGCGTCACAGTTCAAATCCAGTATTAAAATTTTGTCTGCAACACATAGTTTCCAATAAGTAAAAGAACAGCAACCAAGAAAACAATTAAAATTTAACATCGCACCCTATTCTGGGGCTTTGGAAAATAATCAGTGCCATAAAAAGATGGTCAGATTTGTCTACACCAACAAGCAGCCCTGCAGGTAAACCTCTGGAGTTTTGAAAAAAAGCAGTTTTCCAAAATTAGAGGCATACTACCACTAATATTGTTTTTTTTTTATTTATTTAACTTAGCTTTCACATGTATCCACAGCTCACTTTGTTAAAAAGTACAGGCAAAGAGTATGGAA
This sequence comes from Anhinga rufa, assembly GCA_013400875.1. Taxonomy (NCBI): domain Eukaryota; kingdom Metazoa; phylum Chordata; class Aves; order Suliformes; family Anhingidae; genus Anhinga; species Anhinga rufa. The sequence goes on along the minus strand of VZTV01071168.1, from coordinate 42,019 downwards.
AAGCAAGAAAGGTGGAGAGTAACTAACAGTTATGCCTTATAAACAAGTATATGGATTTAGCGTGGCATTGGATATTTTATATAACCATAGTGATGCAGTTAGCTTTGATAAAATTGTAAGAAAAATATATCTATCAGAGAGCTATATATGCATTTTCCCTTACAGATGTAAAAAATAAATAAAACAAGTACTAAAGTGTTCTAGGAAGCCCGGTGCCAGTCTAGAAAATGATTGTAAATGTCTGTTCTTTTTAGACATGCTGATGCCATAAAATCTTCTTTAAAAAGCCATTGATTGTGATCTTTGATAGATATGTTTATAAACTAACTGGTTGATTGTATATCTTGTAAAAAGATAGTATGCATTTCAAATAACATCTCATTTTAAATAAACTTTGTACACTTTTCAAAACTTATGTTCTCCAGCTGTCAAAGGCAATGAATCTAAAGAAAATGGAGAATTTGACTCTCCCTGTGGATTCGTATGGGTGTAAAACTTTTTCTTACTCAATTTCTGATGCAAGTAAATAGTAGTTATTCATGTAAACATGTTCCTCACATTCTTCTATCTTTCTAAAAAGATGAAATTCTGATAAAAGCCATATAGAAAGAACTTAGTTTAAAACTAATGGTCGGTGTAATCACAGCACGCTCTAACATGACACCATCATACTTCGATAGGATTACTGGAGAACCCAGACTATGCGTTGTCTTTATGCCTAGAATAAGCAAGATTTTAAATTAAGTCAGAGTGGTAGGTCATGAAATCAGAATGTTCTCACAAATTAAAGAAAATGTTCTTTACTTATTTCAGGACAAAAAACGAGTTCAGAAGTAGCCTGAAGCGTAGCAGAAGCTAAACTGCATGATAATTTCTCCTGTTAGAGGTTGGATACTATAGATTTCTAAGTGCTAGATAATCTTGCACAGTAGAATTAGAGAGCCAAGAGGTGCTACTATAGCATAACGCCATGTTGACGTTGAACTTCAGTGGGAGCAGGGTTTCAAGGGACCTTGTTTTCACCTGAGCTGGCCTTGCCGTTGACTTTGTTGTAATTGCCGGTTTTCGTTTGATTTGTGCAGCATAAGCTTCATCTGGTAAAAAACATTTTCATGATAACATGCATTTACATATATAAACATGAAGCATTTGGACGCAGTGCTACAGCAGCTGAACTGACTGAACTCTCCAAGTGCATGTAGGAGTGTACATTTAAAGGACGTTTGTACAAATACAAATTCCTGTAAATTGAAGTCAGAATTGATGTTTGCATGGATGCAATCTAACAGAAGGCTTGATCCAAAAGTAAATTCAGACCTCAGACTCAGAAAGCCAAAATACAAGTTTCTGAAACTTAGAATTAATGCCTTGTCTTGTAGAGTAACATAGGAAATTCTAAAATTTTCTTTGAAAGCCAGTTTCATTAACTCTTTTAAATTATATTGGCTATTTTAGAGTGCAATACAAAATGATGTAACAGCAGGTCAACAGGAAATAGAGGTAAATGTAAGGCTGCGGTGAGAAACAGCAGATCAGTGTGTTCCCAAAGGATAATAAACAATTCACCTCTTCCCTTTCCAGTATGGAAAAAAGGAAATTATAGAAGAATAAAGGCTGGAAGTATTTCCCTTACGCCATATACATATGCTATAAATATCTCAGTGTCTGTACACACAAAGCCAAATTTTGCTAAGGGTCGCATAAGATTTATATCAGCATCAATCAGGAGAAGCATTAGTATGGTAAATAAATTTCAGATGTTTGACTATCATCAGACATGTACAATTAGCATACTGATCTCTCACTGCTGTCAATGGCCTTTATCTTGCTAGCAAACAAGCCGCAAAATAGTTGTGCAAAGTGGGAAACACTCCAACAGCATGGCCTATGTCTTTAGTTAGCAATAACGCCTAAAAGCCCGACAACTTCTGCCGCTCAGGATGCTTGTTCTCATCTCTTGAGTTACCTCAAGGTTAGACTGTGGTCTGCCCAAGTGCCTTGGTCCTTGATACTTTCTTTTTTAATTAAGTATGACATTCAGTGGGGGCAAGCCTGCTTAACTATGTATTCATGTAGAACCTGAAAGTGTGAAAATCCCATTAAAATCTTTTGCAATCAGTGATTTCCTTTGTGAGATGGTGAAATACTGAAGTGTTTATATAGAATTTCTACTACGAGCTATTCAGATACAGGAAACACATATAATCAATTGACAGTTTTTCCCTTATATGATGTGCATTCTACAAGAGATCACCACAATGTCTTTTCTTTAATGTATACAAAATATTTAACACATTTCAGCATTTCATCCAGAAATTATTAAAAACCCACACCGTTGAACATTTTTTGGGCAACCCTGAATCTTTTACGTTTCTCAGGTGGTCCAAAATACTTGCTTTCCTATACCTGAAAAACATATACATCATTTTTCTAGAGAAACAAAAACCTATTGGGGTACAAACTGAATAATAAAAAACAATAAAAATACATATTTTTTTTCATGTACAGTTGCAACATATATTAGGAAACATTCCTTCTTCTTCACTATCTTACTGCCCAGGTTGCAATCCACTAGATCTTACCAAGTTAAGACCTTGGACCTGTAAATATTTATGTAATTGCAGCTGCTGAAATGCATAAAGAGCATCTTTGGCTGTTCAGATTCACATCTATTCACCGATGTGCAGTTGCCCCACTGTGCCCAAGGAGGGCTGCATTGGTGGTTAGCAAAGCACCGCTTTGCAGTGCAGCACATGCAAACAATTGTGTTCACAAGGCGATACTTTTTTCTTTTTTTACTAAAACTTGTCCCCAGTGCTTTACTGCTTACTGAGTGTGCAGCATGGTATGGATTTTACTTTGGACAGTGAAGGTCCAGCCTGCGATGAGGTGCTGACGCTGTGGGCTGCAGGGACAGTTACCCAGGCTACGTTGTTGGTGATGGGCCAAGAGCTGCTCCAAAACCAATCAGGCAGCATCAGCCACCACAGCCCCCAGCACCGAGCCTTACGCTGGCAGAGGATAAGGTTAAGATAAGAGAGATGCAGCACAACCAGGAAAACCAGGACTCAGCCTCTGGTTTCAGTGCTGTGGTGTGTCAGATGCCATGAGGCCACAGCTGAGCATTCTCTCACTGGCACAACAGCAGCCACTTGCCCTTTTTACTTCGCATGTTAAGCCCCGGCTCACACACCTTTATCTCCCTGGTCACCTCCACCGCCACCCACCATGGACCTTCGCCCAGACAGGGCAGCTGCCAGGAGCAGGCAGCTCCCTGCTGCTGAGCTGGCCTGTGACACCCTGTGTGCCACGCCACACTACGGTGTCACAACGAGCGCATAGTGTTACAACGTACCTAATGCCCAGGCAGGGAGCTGCATCGCCTCCCCTGTGGCACCAGGGAGAGCATCTGCCTGGGAACAGGGCAAGGGCTGTCCCTGTCCCCTCTGGCACTAAGGTGCCACCGGAGGTGCCTGGGGCTGATGCTACAGGTGCATGCTGTCCTTGCCCAGCTCCAGCAGCTCCTCCTTGGCAACACTTTGGAGCCCTACCACAGCCACAGGTTAGGAAGCATTCAGGGTGAGTAGGAAAGGGGGCTTGCTCCTAGTTGGAGCTAGCGTACAAGTGTGAAAAGCCTTTTTTTTTCCCCCCAGAAGCTTAAAGATACTAAGAAAACAAGATTCAGTGGGGGTATGATAAAGATATGAAAACAAGGTGTGGTCATCGCAAGTTGTGTACTTTGGAATAGCTATGAATTACAAAGGGCAGGAGATGTGCATGTTCACGCGTGGCAACCTGCACTTTGCTTTCCAGCTGCAATGTTCCATGGGAAGCAGTACTGCTGGTTAATCCAAGTTTTACTTTAAGCAGTCATGAAGGAGAGGAGGGGGATATGAGCAATGCCCTCAAAATACAGTAAAGTTGCTCCACTACACTATGCAGCCTATTCTACATTAGAGAGAAACAGGAATAGCTAAGAAAGCCTGAAGTGTGACGGAAAAATGTTACCCAGGAAAGAGAATAAAACTAAACTTAAAGCTTCAAAATTAGTGCACAGCTATCCTCGTCATAACAGTTTTTGGCTAGTTTTAAGCACCAAAACTGTGCTGCAAGAACTTCAGCGTAACAGAAAATCCACACAGATTGCCCATTAGAACAGTCTTCACCAGCTGTAAATGAGTTCAGAAATGAGAGAATTCACACTTTTCCTTAGTTGCATTTATTGTGCATGAACTTCACAGTCACGTTTTACTGCTTTTCATAGAAATTATTTAAATTGATATACACAATCACATCCAAACCTGAGTTCTAAAACCAAACACATTTGTATTCCTCACATGTATACTATAAAATCTTGGCTGCATTTTCAAGAAACAACAGTTAAGGAGAACAGTTTAGTGTTGGATAGCAGCAAAACCTCCAATATTTGTTGTTTTCCTTTAAATGAGACAATCCCCACATTTGTTGCACACTAAACAGTTTAGTTATTTCTAAAGTTGTGCCCTAGGACCAAAGTAGAATGGATTAATTTTCTTTTATTATATTCAACTGCAAGACCACTCCTCATGAGAGCCTTCTTCCCAATTATGACTAGTGATTACCCTGTCTCCCCACAGAAGTACTGGCTTCTAAAATAATTCTTGGTCTACATTGGTAGACAAAGTAGTACCCAGAAGAGAATGGTTCTTTTACCAGCCTTCCCAATAAATCCATGAAATAGAACCAAAAATTCTTGTTTCTCCAAATTTCTAGAAGACCCTTCCATCTTCTGCTGCTTTTCACCTCCCCACATAAACCATTTTAGCTTTTGAATCAAGATGCTGACATTTTTTGAACAAAGTAAAGAGCAAGGATGTGTGTAACCAATACATCTTAAATAGGATCTTTAAATCCATTCAACACAAGTTAGTTACTACGTCAATGAAAAAGCTTACTCTCAAGTATTTTTGTATTATGGTAGTTCAGTTGGCAGAGTAGAAGTCCTGTTGATTATTAGCTGACACAGACTCCTAGTAACAGAAAAGTCAGCCCTGAAGATCCCTTTTACAGGTTTTAAAGCCAGAGTTCGGAACAACTGCTCACGTTGCTTATGAGAGCGTTTGTACCACACACTTATATGTAACATTTGCCATTCTAGGGCACCCACAGCTTTTTTTTTAAATCGTAAATTGGGTGCCAAGTTTCCCCACTGGCAGAGGCAAGAGTTTCATTCCTTTTCTTGACAAACAAGAAAAGGAGACCCATTTAGAAAGCAAGTATCTACTTTGTATAGGATTACTGAAGTACACCACCTCTAACACTAGAATTAATGGGACTCTGTGACAGAACATGTCTAGTCTCAGCTTCAGCACTAGAAACTGAAAAGATATCCCTTACAGAGTCAGATTTTTATAGAAGAAAAAATGTGTATTTTAGAAATAAAATACTTCGGTAGTTTGAAGCTTAAAGGTTACAGCAGTACAAAATTTTAGCAACAACTCAGTTAAATCACTACCTCAGCTCCAACTTCAACCTATTTGGAATTAAAAATCCTTGAAGCTCCAGAACTTTTTTCAGAACTGATGATTTGAAAAGAGCCAGAGTGTCCAGTCGTAATAGGTTTATAGTGTATGCAGAGCTCATCCTTCCAGCTTAACTTCTATTTCAAAACATGAAAGATGATTGAAGAAGAGTCATGTGTACATATCAGTCTGGATATTATATTACCTTGTGTTCCCTCCAGAGCTCCAGCAGCAGTTTTCCAAATGGTGTTAAGTTTTGATTTGCTGAGATGTTAGTGCTAATAGTCTCTTGCTGAGCAGTGCATTGTGTCGCTGAAGATATTCTATTACATCTCCTTGCTTCTCAACTATCTCTTCTAAACTTGAATTTTCCCTTGAAATAACAAAAGTGAATATGGTTTCAATAAGCAACAGCAGCTTTCTAACATACGAAATGTCAGAGCTAATTAACAGATATTTAAACAAGTTGCTTCTTTCAGCTTCATTTTTGTTCGTCTCAGCTAACTTTTGAGGGAAGAAGCAATCTACAACACCCTTGTGTTTAACCTCCACTTTGCATGAGAAGGTAGGAAGAGAAAGAAGTCTGGCTAAACTTCATGCCGTGTATATATGATTGAGTTACATATTTCCTGCTAGACAGTTACAGAAAAGTTGTAGTAGTATGAGGGTGCTTACTGTTTAACAAGCTTAAAGTTATGAGCCAGACAACATGCTAGAATTGTACTAAAATCTGTGGCACTTTTTCCAAATACATTAGGAAGCTTATTTTAAGCAGGCATAATATTTTTATTCAGCTGTAGGGATAAGCTGTTTAAGACAGAAATGTCTTGATTAACCTGCAGCAGCATACATGATGTACTACTGTATACAGTGATGATATCTGTCACAATACCATAACAACATCAGCACCAAACAGTTGTGCTATTTCAGATCTACCTCATGTACAGCTAATCTCCCACTTCAAATATTTCCAGCTTTCAGACATCCTTCATTTTAACTAGGATAATAACACTGCAACATTAAGTAAAGCCAAGTTAATCGAGAAAAATCTATAGATTTGACAAAATTCTGTACCTCTACAATTAGGAACTTTAAGAATACAGCAAGAACAAGTACCAATGCCTTAGCATGTACCAGTTTTCCCTTACACATTATTTCTTCCTAGCTGATTTGGGAATCTGCCCTCTTAGTAGACAAGCATCTTGGAGCTTAGAAGGTTGTTTCTCAGCCTTGCAGCATTTTGTGGAGGAACACTGCCCTTTTCATAGTTCTTAGAAAGTACTGAGGAGTATAGCTAGAGTAGAAAAAAGCTTAGGTCCAGTTAAAAACCTACTTAGTTAAGCTGGAAAAAATAAAGACATCATGTTCTTGTAGACAGAAAGCTTGCAACCTTAACCAGTAATCTGCACTACCAATTTAAAGCACCAGAAGAGGTCCTGATCAGTAGCTTAGGTTGTAGAGGTCATAATATCCTAAAAAAAACATTCTTATAAAACAGGGTCAGCTGAAGGGCTGACAGGATTCACTTTTCAATAGACCTTAACTCTCAAGGGAGAGTCAGACTTGTATAGAGCTGAATTAAAATAACAGTTTTTGCAATCAGTTCTCACAGGAAGTTTGCACTCTAATCAAAAATAATCAGTCTTTTCCTCAGCTGGTCATTGTTGCAGATTCCTTCTCTGGGCATTTGAGAATTTCTCAGGGGAGAAGCTGAATGAGAAAGGAATGAAGTCCCACATGCATTCACCATGATGTTTATATCAAGATGGAAGTCAGATATTGTATCAAAATTCAAGACAACTCTAAATCCTTCCTGTATCCTGGACATCTACTTCCAAGTTCCCTAAAAGCATGTGCATGCTGCATTTGTGACACCAGAGTAGTGCTGAACTATTAGTAATCTCTGCACTTCAACTTTTTATTAAGCTACATAAACAGAAGCAAGTCCTACTATATTAGAAAATTTCTAAATAAATTCTTACATGGAAATCCATGTTAGTTTTGATGACTGGTTTTTGTTAAGTCACACCACACATGTCAGCAACTGGAAGATGTTCAAGCAGTCAGAAGGTACACAAAGGACAAACAATAAGTCTCAGTACTTGTGAGATTAAATGTTGGCTAGCTTCTCTGTCTCACTGACAACTTTCTTACCTCTTAAGTGCCCCACCCACTTGAAATGCCTTCCCAAACTGGAAATATATTCTAAATCCCTTGCTAGAATTTCATGTCCAACTCCTGGCACAGAATAAAGCTGCCAATTTATCTTCTTTGTCTATCAACTGCCCACAAGGCTTCTGTAGGCATACTTTAGAATGTCCTGAGTTGGAAGGGACCGGCAAGGATCGTCTTTCTGCCATTCCCTTGGGTCCTATCATTGGTCACCAGAGAGAAGAGATCAGCGCCTGCCCCTCCTCCTCCCCATGTCAGGAAGCTTCAGACCACGATGAGGTCTCCTCTCAGCCTCCTCTTCCCTGGGCTGAACAAACCAAGTGACTTTAGCTGCTCCTTGTACAGTTTCCCCTCTAAACCCTTCACCAACTTCGTGGCCCTCCTCTGGACACTCTCTAGTAGCTTCATATCCTTAATGTACTGTGGTGCCCAAAACTGCACACAGCACTCGAGGTGAGGCTGCACCAGCGCAGAGCAGAGCGGGACAATCACCTCCCTCGACCGGCTGCAGTGCAGTGCTTGATGCACCCCAGGACACAGCTGGCCCTCTTGGCTGCCAGGGCACACTGTTGGCTCACGTTCAACTTGTCATCGACCAGAAACCCCAGGTCCCTCCCTGCAGAGCTGCTCTCCAGCATCTTGTTCCCCAGTCTGTATGTACATCCAGGGTTGCTGTGTCCCAGGTGCAAAAATCTGGCACTTTACCCTTGTTAAGCTTCATACAGTTGATGACTGCCCAGCTCTCTAGTTTCTCTAGGTAAATAATGGTGTAAGACCCTATTATCTCTCCTCAAACTCCCATATAAAGTCAACTAACACAGATTAAGCACAGTTATAAATAACATATTAAAGATTCATGCAACCAGCCATAAATGGTCAAATTATTTCTGTCCTCATGTTTGAGGATTTCTGTATCATAACAAATTGCCATTACTACATATAAAGTACAAGATTGTGCTGCTTCTAATCTCTGCAGTAAAATAGCAGCCTTAAGCTTAGTTTCCTTTAAAACTATTATTCCCACCTCTACTTTGGTTGACAGATTTACGATTATATGTAAGTCTACAGAAAGTAATGCAATTACATTAGCCAGTTACCTATGCTTCATGACTGAACACTGTACAAGATCAATACATGAAATCTCACCTGAATCCAATTTCTGAGGTAATGTGACTAGGGTAGGCATACATCTTTTCTTCTTCAATTATGTCAGGTCTTGGCTTTGCACGATTGAAGTTACTTATTTTCACTGCAACAAAGTTTTATAAATTAGTTGGAAAGCAACCCAAAATAATAAAATAAAAAGAAAAGCATTATCATCAGGCCCTAAGGTAAAAAACAAAAAGTCTGTAACAGATGATTATAAGATTGCTTTAGGATAGGAGATGGAAAGATAATAAGGGAATCTGGGGAGTGAGGAAGAAAGCAGAATCTATCTGTGCTTATTTCTGGAATGGCTTTGATAAGTTAGTGGTGGAAGGGTTTTTGTTCGGTTGTTTGTTGGTTTTGTGGGTTGGTGTCCCCTCCACCCCCAGACCTGCTTCTTAAAATACCACAGTGAAGTGAAGACCTGATGGGGAAGCTTGAACATACTGCTTAATATCTGCAAAGTTTAGTCTGTCACCTAAGAGATGGTAAAACCTTAGTTGCCTTTGAGAGGGTACTGAGATTCAAACTCCAAATTCAGGCCATAAAGTAAGCAACATGACATAAAAAAAGTTGTAAGTAGTTTTGGTGACTTTTTACAGGTATAAAAAGTTATCTAGGTCAGAACTTTTAACTTAAGCTCTTTGATAAACGCTATTTTAACTAGACTACCTGCAATGAAGCAGCAACTTGTCTGCCTGCCCTAAAAGTAGGCAGACTTGCTACAGAAAGCCATTAAGTATTCAAACCACAGCGGCTCTGTAATCAGCTTCACATTGCGAACCTTGCAACGTTGGCTATCAAAACCAGAAGTAAATCCTGGGCAACTGTGAATAAAGTTTAAGATTAAATTTAACAGATATAGAACAGGGATGTGTGGGGGTGGGAGAAGCCATAGGCACCCTCTGCACTAATTCTGGAAGGAAGTGGAAAATATTTGAAGCCATTCAATGTCAGATCCTGATTAAGGGAATGTACCGAGAGATCCGGAGTACACATTCTAGATTCTGCAGTTAGGGCTGCTTATGAAGTAATACATCTAATGCCACAAAAAACATTACAGTCTGGCTCTGTGAGAAATCCTCACTACTGCAGCAGAGAAAGACTGTCCTTACAAGTCAATAATATGATGGGGTTTATTACAGGCCACCCTGCTAAAACAATGCTAAGACCCTCCAGAGGTTAACTACAAGTTAGGCTCAAAGGTTAGTTATTTCTATGACGGTATTCCTCTACAAATAAAGCCACGAAGGAATGGATGTGGAATTCCCAACATGCGTTGTTTGTGGGAATGTTAGTCTTTTATTCAAGGGATATTAGAAGTATGTAAGAAAGTCATTAAATACATATATTTAGTAAACCTTTTAAAGCTTGACTCCCTATCCTATCAATAACAAACTTAAAACAGAAAGCTGACATTTAGAGCTGTCTGTACCATACTTCATTCCATGCACCTCACTCGAACAGTTTATGTATGTCAAGTCTGTTATAGGTCAATCACAGCAATTCCTTCTAGATTTCTGAATTCCTGCCTCTGCATCCTACAGCTATATATACACGCACTGCTGAACAGAAATTTTTAAGAAAGGCAGTAGTACTTCGCAGGACATTGTGCATTGTACAACTCAATCACTCCAACAAGCAAGAAGAAAATACCTAGAATTACAATCAAGTATTCCAAACCACCACTTTCATTTGTGAGGCAGTAATATTTAAATGAAAATAAATCAGGTACATGAACCTTCTACAGATAACTATTAGAATGAGGTATAAGTGTTTAAGAAGTAATTATTCCACAGTGGAGAAACAGGATGTGAACTGGGGCTACCCTCCCTCCAAAATTTAGGAGTAATATACTGACACAAGAAAGGGGTTGATCATGAGTTGCTAGTGTGAAGTGACCTTAATCTCCCCATTGTTGCTTAGCTAGATTAGCTGATACTATCTTAACAGTAAGTGATATCTGCTAAGAGCTTGCCTTGGGAGAGGGACACTAATCCTGAGCAGAAGACTACCCTGAAAATTATCCTACTAAAGAAGCTTCATGCTTCCAGTCACATAGTCTGCTCTGTTTCAGAGAAAACAAAACCAAAAAAAACCACACTTACTACAGATTCTCAAGCCATGGTCAAAATCTCATTTCAGTAGAGCTTTAGTTTGGTGCTTACAAAAAAAACCTAAAAACCCACCACTACACTGAAGAGACAGACATGCAGGCAGTCTCTTAGCTTACCTCAATATGTATTGGGATGGAAAACAAGAAAACAAGTTACACTACAATTGGAAAAGGCAACCTAGGGTGATTGGCAGTTCTCCCCATCTTGAGACAAGTGTTAAGTTACATGAAAATTAACCCTGGTTTGCACATCAAGCTTAGACTTGTTTTGGGACTGCTGAGGAAATAAGGTACCTGTTTGCCAAAGAGACTGCCTTACTCCTTCCTAGCAATGCAGCTCTGTTCCCTCTTCACCTTGGTTCCAGGACTCACTAAATCCTTCTTCAAGCCTCCTTCAGCTGGAAAGCAAAACATTGCACCCTACAACTTCCTAACGTAAATTGGTTGGTGGATTTGGTGGACACAGGAACTGGCACAGTACAAGCTAGGAAACAAGACCCTTTTGGTGACAAATTAGCTGAAAAGTAGTTTGAGACCTCTTATGTAAGTAGAGGCTCAGACTTTACTACTATGAAGGTCAACTTTCTTGCAGTTGCTTATGCTTTTCTGCCAGGGTAAGAGACACACAATATAGCTCTCAGCTCCAAGAGGCCTCAGGGCAAGAAATAAATTTTCACTGGAATTCCTGATGTTCTAGTAAAGTTTTGCAACTTATCTCTTATTTCCTGAGTTTCCCAGGAAAGTAAGTAAGTGTATGCAAAGAAGGGATGATCTCCAGCATTCTTGGAATAGTTCTGCAGGACTACCATGCCTGTACTTCCTCATCATTGCCTTTATTCTTCCAGAGGACAGTTAGTCTACTTGAGCCATGCTGGTCCATTCAGGGGAAAGCCTGACAAATCTACAGCATTCAGGCCTCTCCACAGTTGTAAGAGGATAACAGAGTTGGGACCTTATCTCTTGGTGTATTTTGATTTCCATGTTGTTGCAGGAGAGTCAAGGATAGATTTTATTTCCTAGATGACCAAGCTACTTGGCAATATTTCTCTGTGTGTCATTACATTACTAAGAATGTAAAGGTTTTTCTCCAAAAGAAAAAACATCCTAGATTAATTACTAATTATGAAATCACAAAAGAAAGATTAACACAAATACTGACCACCATAGAAACGGCTTTAAGTTTTAAGCTTCATGCAGTCCTGAAGGAGGCATTTCCACCATCCTTCCTCCTGTTTGACTAGAAGTCAGGAGCAAACTATTAAGTTTTACCCATTGGTTTAGTTCTTTTTTTAACTCCCACAAAAATTAGTGCTACTGAGGCTACTTAGCTAATGTGTCATCCATCTCCTTGTTTATAGTTGTAAATAATCAGAAAGCAGCACCTCAGAAGCAGGAGTATAAGCTATCTAACCCAAGAGAGGTACTACATGTCATTTAAACAGCCATGGACTTCACAGTAAACATATCTAGTTTTCTTCAAAGAACAAAAAAATTGCATTTTTTAGTGTCTTGTACCTTTTCAGTTTTGGGGTTTTTTTCTTCCAACACAGTTATTTTCATTTGAGTTAATAAATCTATTCGGGTTTATGGCTTGCAAAATGAGATTAGAGAAAACTATTTGGTTCAAGCATTTATTAGTCAACATTTTAGATAGTTTAATGCAATAGTTTAATGGAAAAAGGTTTCTCAAGTCTTGGTAAATTACACAAAAAAGCAGATCTTAAAAGCCAACAGGCATTACTTTGTACTGTCACTCACAGTTTTATGATGCAGTATCTTTTAGTATTAGCACAGATTCCAGAAGCCACAATTTTTGAACATTTATTAGGGGGAATCTTCCATTTTAGTGACAAAGAGGAACTGAAGCTTTTGAGGTGGGACCAGGGAAAGAGGAAGAGCCTGGACAGTTAAGGCACATCACACTATCAACTCTGCAAGTCCCACATGTAAATCCCAGAAGCAGTTCTGAAAGCCAGCTAGCTCTTACTGCTTCATAGCTTGCAGTGCACGCATTTGAGAACACACTGCTAAACAGACAAGCCTGCTCACAGGACACTTTTGCAACAATTTGCATTTATCACCACTTCACTGGATCAACAGCTTTGATGTAACATGGAGCTTTCATGCAAGCTCCAAGCAGCACTTGGAAACCAAATCAAGCCTAAACAACCTTCCCATTATTTTGGAATTGCCTTAGTTCTCCTTCTACAAGTACAGAATCATTCTGTATTTATAGCTGCAGTTAAATGTCTTGCGGTACACCAAGTGAGCTACTGTGAGAGCAAACAAAACAGTTGAGTAGCAGCTATAACAAGGCTCACCCAAGAAAGCAAAAATTGCCACTCTCACCTGTGTAAATCACTAGGCATGTCAGGGAGCTAATCAGCTCCAGGCCCAGGACTCCCAGGATAAGATACAGGTACACTTCACTGTGATCAGGAAAGGAATGCTGCACTGCCAGAATCAAAAGCAGGGCTGCATTACCTAGAAAATAAATTATTTTTGTTTGTAATGAAATGTAACGATTTCATTAGCTGTAGAAAATAACTTGGTACTCTCTCATCCCCAGTATCTGCATTAGGCTGCAACCTTTCCGTAATGCTTTTCCATTTCATACCGTACTTGCCTCTTTGGCCAATTTCTTTAACACAGGTAATGCAAGTTTACAACTGCTGGCAGCAAAATGATGTTTCATCTCAGCATTTGACTGTAATAGCAGAGAATTATGAGTTTTCTTATAGATTTTTCTGACTTAAAAAACAAGAGTGGAAGAAATGCACTAGAAATACCCAATATGCGTGTGTGCGCTTAAACAATTTCTAGCCTTGTTGCTGCTATCCATCCCCAAAACTGCTCGGGGACTATTAATTTCTTTGAATTACTAAGAGGTCACATCAGTCAGTTCAAAGTGAGAGGGTGCTTTCCTTCAAGTGGTGGATTTGAGTGTATTTAAGCAAGGCTAACAGAGCAAAAAACACCTAAACACCTTCCTTTCACAGCAAGATACTTGCATAGGCTTCCAGTTGCTTGGCTATTATTTTAATACCTGCAAGTTACTGAAAGTTTAAATTAAATTACCACAATTTGTCAGGAAGAGCAAGTGTTGAATTACAGACCTAACTAGCATTCTTAACTCTTTACACACCCTCTTCTCTGATACAGAGTGTGAAGTGTTCTTTTCTTTCAAAGTAGAAATGCTATAATGAGTGTCTGGATAAAGCACTAAATGTATTAAAACCATTAATACTAGGGGACTGTACAGTTATCTTTCATACTGCGTTAGGCAACTGAACTGTCAGGATGGAAGTGGTATCAGCAGCGATTAGCATGGCAGGGATTTTGCAGTAATGGAGCTAACCACCTTCTGGACTACAGATTATTTACGTCAAGAGTCCACAGCACACAGCTGATTACACCTGCCCAAAGTTTGTCTGGGAGGGGAGAAGTGGGCTTCATCTATGACTGAAGA
>VZTV01071168.1:7840-27589 GCA_013400875.1 Anhinga rufa | reverse complement strand
CAGGGCTAAGTATTCTAGATTACATTGCAATAGGCAGAAGCAGTCCTTTTACTCTTTTGAAACATCCTTAAGCCGGCTGTAGCCTGATTTTGTCACTGCACTCCAAACACATCTTTATCATCAGAGCTCTATCTAGTGGCCAGAGCCTGAAGTTTTGCACATTCAAATTGACTAGCTCTTTCAGAGACTGGGTAGAATGCAAGCTAGGGTTTTATATAAAGCAGGATCATGTAACTTACTAATTCTGGTGAAAAAATTCTACTCCAGTTATTCAGAATTTTTACAGAAGAGAGGTGGGACTATAAGAGGCAAAAATACTGTAAAAACTACCACTGTTTCCTTTTCCCCTGCTATTTCTGTCTGAAAAATCCCCTCAGGTTAGATGGATTTTAGGTTTGTTGAAGTAGTTTGTTAGAAAAGCTACACCAGCTAATTGTACTAACACTTCTTTCAGCTTCACTGGCCAGCGATGTAACAGAATATAGTTAAACCACTCCCATACACCACCCTTTGTTGACAGAAAGTAGAAGGCAGTCAAGTACAGCTAAATGTTACACATAGCCCCAATGGTGAGTAGAAAATTGCTTATTTTACAGATTTCGGATAGCTCTTGAGCAACAGGCAATTCATCTATTTCTACTTGAATTGCTGAGCTTGAAAACAAGAGTAGCACATTTCTTGGAAGAACTAGCAGTCTTGCCACATAGCCAACTAGACAAATGATTATGCAAATTAAGATCACTAGCAGCAAAACACAGACCTTCCTGGCTGAACGTTTTATGGCTGAAGACTAGATGCAAACGACTAGATGTTTTACTCAACTTCACACTTGCAGGCATTTTTCCACTACAAAGAGTTCTTTACAACTTGCATCTGGCAGGCCAGAAAGGTCAGTCAGGAGGTCCATCTGACTAAAATAAATAGCATTTATAAATGCTCATAGGCAGGTTTTTAAAAAGTTCATAACATATATTATACATTTTTATATAAACTGTTCAGTCTTCTATCATGTCACAGCTTAAAGCTTTATTAAAAAAACAGGAAGAAAAGTTCACTTCACCTGTGGAGTGTATCAGCAGTGGAAGCCTTTTTAGATGTCTTGTTGATCGGTATATTGAGAAGTAACCTCTGCTTCTGACTTTACTGTGGTGGTGCTGGATGTATCGTTCAAAAAACACATGCAGAATCCACAGAATTACTTTTGCAATGATTATGACAGTCTGTACTTTAAGTGGGAGAGTATAGTTTCCAGGGCACTTATCCTGATTTGGATTGGGATAAGAACAAAACATAGCTGCTAAAAATGCTAGAACAACAAAAGCAACCTGTAAGAGAAAAAAAGACAGGAAAACCTCTTAAAGTCAACATTTAAGTATAAAAAATAGACAGGCTTATATAACTTATTCATAATGCATTACTTTATGAATTGATTTTATTAGAGTGAGATAATGTATGAAATACTAGACACTTACTACAACCACTACATGCCATTCTGGGAACATACTGATGACTGAAAATTGCTAAGTAGTAAGACTGTATTCTAGGAGGGCAACCAGTCTCCAGCTGAACAGAGCTAAGAATCACCACTCTTCCCAGAATTTTCTCTAAATCAATTTAATCCTTTCCCAAGACTCCCCTTCATAGTGAGTTTCTCTTATTTCTGGACCCTCTTTACTACGCCTTTTTACTTTAAGGGGAACTTGATTTATACTCCCTCAAAAAAAGTATCTTTTCAGACTCATTCAATTACACTTGTTACTGCTTTGCAGGACAGCCTCATATCTTACTGGTACAGTCTACATTTCTTTAAACTGATATTTCATAAGTGGAAATGAACATGTTACTATATCCATTAAAAATAATCTCCAGGTTATAACATTAGAAAAAAGTGAAACATCATCCTAACAACTTACAAGTTATTAACACTGAGTAGGCATCTTTTGACAAATGGTAATCACTCTTTAGTATATTTGCTATCAAATTTTTCCATCTTGCTCTTATTTATGTCAGAATGACCAAACTATAATCAGTCAGATAAGTGTATATACCCTTTACTTTCAGACTAGTGCCACTATGCCATAACTTTTCCTGTCTTCTAAGCTTTTCTCCAAGTTTTCATCATCAGCAGTGAGCATCAGCAATCTTTTGGCCAACTAGAAGGCAGTCTTGGGTGCACATTATCTGGGGTATGTGTACACAGAGGGCTTTTTTTTAACCTTTATAGAATATTTTTTTGTCATAGGAAATACTCTCTACCGTTTTCATTCAGTGAACAAGAAAATAATGTACTTTCTCATCCTGGTTCATTCTACAGAAAAGGAATATTTTAAAACAGAACTGAAAACAACTTCCATCAATACCGAAGTAAACTGAGGGCTTCTATATGCAACAAAAAATGAGTTTGCCTCAAGTCTGCAAAAGTCTAATATTCTTAGCTTAAAAAAGTATCCAATGTTCTGCATCTCATATCTGATATTAACACATCAGAACTGAAGATGGAGGAAAGCTTCTGATTTTTATTTGCTAGCTTTGTTTCCATACTCAATTTTATGGATATCCAAGAGCCCACTGCCCACTTCCCACTCCCTTGAACATACTTTTCCGATTTTTGTAATTTCTCAAGCAAATTCACAGAAATTAGCCTTTCAGAACCCCTTAACTACTCTTGATATGAGCTGCCCTTAGCTTGCTCTGGTTGTGAAGAGGAGTTAGGCAATTGGAGGGAGGAAGAAGAGGAAATAAGTTTCACATCACCATAAATACCTAAAAGAGACATTCTAGAGGACTGACAGGGTAGAAGGTGGGAAGAAAAAAAAAAGATTATGTTCTATATTATCCACAAGACCATTACTTCAAATGCAAACTAAATCTCAAATTATCTAGAGATGGGTTAAGTAGCTAGGTTAAGTGAAATAAGAGGGAGGATTATCAACAAAGCATTTGTTTAACCTATTATTTTACAGCCTCATTTTCTTGCAAAGCTAAGAATAATCCAGCTAACCTAGCTATTTTATTTGGTCCATTTACTGTTTGGTTTGCCATTTTAAAACAATAACATATCTAGTTCTACTCCCTCCAGGTGTTAGGAATGTATTTCAGTACAGAAAGTGGCCACTGATGCGAGCAGCAATGGCCTAGCATTGCAGCTGTACTAATCTACTACAGCAGTGTAGACGAGAGGAAGCAGGTAGCTGGCATTACAAGTGGTATTTATTAAAGATGTTTTGCTTGCCTTTTAGGGTAGTCCAACAACAGGTGCTTCACCCCAGTACAGAGTAACTTTTTGTATATAAAAATATTCTTGGAGTAGTATTTAAGTTCAGTTTTGTGTATTGGCATAAACAGAGGGGATTAAGGAAAGACAGGGTTGATATAAAGAAATTACTTCTAGCCTGTACACTTTACACCGCTCTCCAGAGTCTCCTCATAGGAGTCAGAAGCCTGCAGAAAAGCAAGGCTTGGCAAAAGGAAAGACACTCAAAAACCCAGCCCTACCACACTCCAGCATACCCTAACACACACTCCGGAATTGTACATAACTAGGCAGCTGTACTGAAGCAGCTATTTGCTGCCTAACCCCATTTCTTGGTACAGGAGGGTGGAGGAAAAAATACTCCAGGTTACACACAAATTACTTTAGAGGTGCCTTACAACTCTACCACATAATATTATGATGGCTTAACTTCTCCAGGATACTTGCCCCCCTTTGGCAGGCTCTGCATTAGAAGCTAACCCACCGTCTCCATGTTCCACAAGGATTGTGAACATTTGCAGAAGCAGAGGGGAAGGAAATCCAATAAGCTTGTTTTCCCCATCCATCTTTTCAGCAAGACACAGCACCATTTCATGTCTGTGACATGTGACACATGTCACAGACATGTCACATGTCAGTTACAATGCTGTATTTCACCAACAGAAAAGATTACTTCTCCATTTTGACCCAAGGACCAACCGGCTACTGCAGCAGGTTCAGCAACAGCAGCAAGACTTTTCCAAGTAAAGTGTGTGTTGACAAGAGGCCTCAGCAGTTTTCTCTCTTCTCCTCACCATACTTCTCTCCATTTGCAGAAGAGGGGAAGTGATAGGTACAGAAGGGGCAGCAGTTTCCTAGGATCTGGGTGACTGACATTTGGCTACATCTGTTATGGTAATAGATAGTAAGGCCCCAAAGCTAGGTGGAAAAACACTTACTGCTCTACCACCAACAGGAGAGTCTACCTTTGTAACACACACTTCAAGTGCCATCCTGATGGGATGGCACCAGTGTTCTGATAGTGGAAGGGAATAAGGCTGGATACGCAGTTTCCATTGGGAATTTTGGTAGTTTATTCAACAGAACAGCAGAAGTCTTTCCTAAGTCTACCTGACAGACAGAGGGACATTTCTTGATATTAGTAAGAGGCCCACAAAACATCTAATTCTAAAATTAGAAGGCCAGGGCATATTGTTCGAACAGCTTTATGCAGCTGCCTAGAGACCTTAGAGGTTGGCATGTGCATTTAAAGTTCTGGCAGAGAATATGTTTTGCAGAGCACTGGGCACAGCATTTTTTGTCAGAGATCAAATGAAGCTCTAAAATAGCTAGCGACACACACACGTCTTGCGCACTCTGGCTTTATACACACACTATTTTCAGGTCAGTATTAGTGGTGTTATAGAATCATAGAAACATTTAGGTCAGAAAAGACCCTTAAAATCATCAAGTCCAACCACTTACCTAACACTACCAAGTCCACCACTAAACCATGTCCCTAAGCACCTAAGATCTAACCATTTCAGTTAGATCTTAGGATCAGAGCTCTTCACCGTCTTCGTGTTTGGTTTCTACATGCTCACAAGCAACAATAAGCTGCTTCAGCTTATCAAGGATAAACCCACTACTAGGCAGAAGGCTCTCTACTTCTGTCTACCAGCCTCAAAAAGGCCTTCATACTGTTAGGTACAAGATCTGTCCTTTATCTGTACTTTTCACCCTTAACACCCAGAAGTCAGAGCAGGAAATATTTGTATTCTTTTATCTCTCCATCCACTACCATGCAAAGCCCCTGGAGCAAGTCCAAACTGTACTTGTTTAGTTACCATAAGAAATACCTTAAGTCTTCCCTGGACATTATGTTCATACTCCAGAAGGCATGGTACCTCTAACTAGTCTAAGTATTTCTACAGCAGTAATATTTTTTAAAAGTGCATTTCCAACAGCATAGAAGAACTACTACTTAAATGCTTTTCTTCCTAAGAAGGTGTGTCAGATCATGTTAGCACCAATAAACAATCAGAATGAGAATGCAGCAAGTATCATGTAGCTTGTACATTATCAACGTTCATTGGCAAGTAAGACTTTACTGGTTTGGAAGAACACTGCATGCAAGTCTCAGGAGACTTTTGTCTATGTGACCTGTAAGAATTCAGAATAGAGACAGCAAATTTCCATAAGGAAATAATACTTCTTAAACTTACATGTATTAGCAACAGAAAATTGGCAAGGAGAACTGCTGGGATAGCATGAAATCTTGGCCTCAGTTGGGAATGCAATGTATGAGATGAAATAAGCGGTGCATCCAGTAGAGGATCATCTTCCAAACTCTGTGTTATATCCAAGGAACCCTGGAACAAAAGGGGAGGGCGAAGAGTAATAACAGGTAAGCTCTAAAAGTAAAGAACAAAGTTTTAGCAATTTCCTATTAGCAAATCAAGCTCTGGGGGAAAAAACACCTAGGTTAATATCTTGAGACAAGCTCTTAAATTTCTATGTAAACTCGCGCCACATTTTATGTAAGAACTTAGATTCCTCAGGGACTAACACTAATCTACCTGCCAACATCTCACCAAGTCTTCAGGAACTTTAGCCTTTAAAACGTATTAAAAGTATTAGAGTATCATTCTTGAGAGAGGCCAAAAATATTAGTATGTTTACACGAAAAGGTGGAAAAAAGTGACAAAGTTTCTCACATGCTTTGTACAGGTACTGAAAAAATCCTTGTTATTCTTATTTCCATCCAACTAGTTAGAGGCATTAACAAAGATAGCTTCACCATACCAGTAACAGTTTCAAGTGATTCAGCCACCAATACTACTGACATGACATGTCAAAACACCTGCAGCAGTACTTCTGACTGAACCCAGGCAAGAAAGAAGCAGCAGTTCACAGAGGAAAGAAGATGCTACCAGGTGCTGGGCAAGACATTCTCTGCTTTCACTAGAGAGAGCATACAGTCTTTAATTGTCATGTTGGCACCAAGTATTGGGGCTTTGACTTCACATGCAGCTCAGATCTTTCAGCTGTATCAGTTTCCAGAAGTATATATTTTTTTTATTTAAAGGTAAAACTAAGTATGCATAGAAAGAAAAACCTTACCTTGTGGACAAGGAACTTGCCTCACTGCTATGCATCTCTGCTCCTTACAGGCCAGAACACAGTCATTCAATACACCTTAAGCTGAACATACACCACCACTATGAACGCTCAAACTGCTCAAGTTCCCCTCTTAGCATCCTGTTATGCCCCATATATGACTTGCTTACTTCTAAAGATAAAAGAAACTCAGTATTCCCAATCAAGTTTTGGCTGCTCTTCTGAGTGATACCAACCACAGCCCAGAACAACAAGACAATGGCAGATCCCATCCCACTCCAGACTTCTGACTATTCAGAGACACAGGCCTGGGTTCACTGGAATGTTTACTGTTTTTTAACAGAGGGCTTCTCCTTGCCATGACAGAAAGCAGCAAAAGCCTCAAGACAAGCAAAGCACGCCATTCTTCTAGACACTAGCATACGAAGAAAGAGATGATGAAGTTTTTAGATTAGACCTATGTTTATACTTCATATTTACTGGGACAATGTAGATTGACTCCCCAGTGTTATTTCACCTACAGACAGCTGCCTACAGCAAAGGAACTAGTCATCAAAGCTTATTTCAGTCAGGAATCAGTTTTATTTTACTACTATGAATGTCACATTTGCCAGGCCATAGAGTGTGAACAGGCCTCCCTCACCGGTTTGATACCTTTTAGTTAGCCTAGTCTTTGACTGTAAACAACTCTTGCTGAAATACCTGCCTAGTATTATGACCTTTTACTACAGACCTAAAGTTTTACAAACGGCACTCCTCTTACATCACCAATATGAAATCCAGAAGCACAAGTACAAAGATGATCGCTGTCCCCCATCCCCCATTTTCAGGGGTCAGGTATAATTTTAAGCTCTAAAAGTGAGCACACAGGACCAGCACTCCAGCAGCCAAGACATCTTGCCTCATTCCTCCCCAACGCAGAATTAATAGTAGAGTTAACAGCTCACACCTGCCACAAAGGCAGTGATCCTCCTTAGGACAACATCCTTTGTCTCACGGGAACAGGTGAGCTCATCACTTCTGCAACACCATGACAGATCAGCCCACTCCTTCACAGACAGCTTTATCAGAACACGTTTGACCATGTTACTTACTGAGAGACTGACTACGATCCATCTTTGCATCCTGAAATACAGCTAGTGTTAGGAAGCGCTAGATGACCCAGCCTCCCCGAATAGATATTATTACAGACAACATGGGGAGGAAGAGAATTAAAGCAAGAGAGAAGATGATGCCATGCAGTCAGTCTGACATTAAGAAAAAATCTGTTAAGTGTCCCAATTAGAACAAACACAGGTTTCATCTAATTAAGATGAACCAAAACACCTTAAAAAATGGGCCTCCTGTTAGGCACTGATGTTACCACAAGCACAGGTTAAGGCTTCAGCCTCTTGGCTCCCTGACATATTTCCAGCATGTGACACCTCCGCCGCAGCCCAGCACCGGGAGGAGGAGGAGGAGGAGGAGGAGGAGGAGAGGGGAGGCAGGCAGGAGCAGGCAGAGCCACGCCAGCAAGCCTTGCCCGCGCAGGCCTCCAGCTGGGGCGGGGGCGAAACACCCAAATAAGCAGGAAAACGCGGCAGTCACGCCAGCCTGTGGAAAAAAACCGCCCAGAAGGAACCGAGCAAGCTACACGCCCAGCCTCGACTCCATTGACAACATGGATTACCAATAACGCCGCCCCCCTGTTACCCGAGGGCAGTTCAAGCGGGGCTGGGGAGGAGCCCCTGCCCCGCGGCGGCCGCTTAGAGGGGCCGCGGCCGGCTGCTCCCCCCGCAAGAAGGAGAAGGATGAGACCAAGCCCTCAGCGCTCGGTACAGCAAACAACAGGGCGAAGTGGAAGGAAGAGGCGAAACGGAAGGCGAGGCGCCCTCCCAGCGGCGCCCACCGCTAACGGCCACCGGCCCGCCCAGCCCGGCCCGGCCCGGCCGCCGCNGGGCGGGGCGGCGGGCGGGGGCAGCCGCGGCGGCGGGCCTGGGCCGGGCCGGGCCGTGCTCCCTTCCCGGGGGACGAGCCCGCCCCGGGGTGCCGCGCTCCGGGCTTCAAACGGGCTCTAGTGAATGCGGGGGGGCTGGTGTCCCCGCGGGGCGGGTGGCCCCGCGGGCGGGGACAGTCAGTCAGAGTAAGCAGTAGCAGGTGCCTGGCAAAAAAGCTTGGGCTTGAAAGCAGCGCCGTGGTGCTTTCAGCTTGCTGTGCACAATATTTTACTGCTGCCACCGATTTGCCTTGCAGGGACTTCTTGAGGAAGGGGCAGCGTCTACGCGCTCAATTATTTCCAGTGGATCTCTTCTCCGTGAGCGCGTCTGGTTGCCCCTTCAGGCCATGGAAAGTTTTAGCATTGTACAAGGCACATAGTAAGTCATCAAAGATATTTCTGGCCCAGTTGTATATTTTGTGAAGAAGCACAAAAAAGTTTTCTTCACGCCTGCCCACTGCTAATTTCATTTTAGAACCCTTTGTTCTTGAGAGAGACTATGGCACTCATTGTGTCCACGCTACTCACTATGGAGCTCTCTCTTATTACTCCTTGATGCCCTTTTGTATGCCAAATACTCCTTGACCACTTCAGGTAATCTTTGATAGCTTATTTGACCTTTTTAATCTATATCCTTTTTTGAAACAGGAATGATCAGAATGACAGTATTCAAGCGTGTGCATAGTATGAGTTAACAAAGGAGCATATTTATTATTTATTGTATGCTCCATTCATCTGCTAATGTTTCTTAACCTTCTGTTTGCTTTATGAGATCATCCCTGAGCCGTGACCTGATGATAGTGGAGACACTGAAGAAGATCAAAGCTGTAACAGGGTCTTGAAAGACAGCAAGATAGCATAATCTCTAGGCTGGAATTGCTCTTTGTGTACTATTTAAGAGAAGCCAGGGCTGTCACCCTGACCAGCTGGCATGGCTCTGCCTCTCAAAAGAGCACAAAAGTGCCAAAGGGGAAAAGCTGCTTTTGAGATATGAGCTTCCTCAGGCTGTCCCAAGTTTTTCATATGCCTTTCTCTGACTTCTCTTGGGTATCTTTTTGTAGAAAAATACCCAACTGAAACCTCCCACCCAGAGCATTTACATTTGTAATGTGCATTCATTTGTTCTTGTTTTATATAGACGTGCATATTTAATGACTTGGGCAACTATCTTAAATGAAAAACGAGCCTTAACTTGCTGGTTTTGGTAAGATTAAGTCCAGCTCCTGTGATAAGATCCTGCTAACACAGATCCTACTGACCAGCAGCCAGAGGACAATGTTTTTCTGTGACAGTGAAGTAAGGTCACAATTCACTGGTTGCTGTTCAAGTAATCGGCATTACTTTTGTAAGGTGTTCTGCCTTGCCAGGTGGTTAGCTTGGCAGCTGTGGTCTATATCTACCCAGATGTAATACACATCAAAGATAAGGGTGGTTCAACGGATCAGTCTGAAACTTGATTGTACAATTTTTATGAGGATGTCGTGTGACTGCCAGAACTTCACATCTCTTTGTATAGCTATACAACTCACCTGCATAGTGCCATAGTCTGAGCTTTTGCTCAGCTTGAGAAACATGAAGTCTTTACTGTTTGTTTGTTTTGCAAGGAGCGACAGTGTCGATGTTCTGGTTAACACGTCTGTTCTGGAATAACCGGAAATGCTAGCATGCAGTGTATTGTACCTGGTCACACAGCCAAGAAGCAAAGTTAATGACAATGGCTAGAATTTTTTTTTTTTACTATAAATACATTTGTATTGATTAAAAATACTTTATAGCAGTTTATTTTTAAAATAATTAAAATAGCATTAAACTTTTTGAAGAAACAAAAAAATACCCTAAACAAAATATAGTCACATATTATCTCGTGTTGCTTAGCTGCTATTGCTTTCATTAATGACCAAATAAAATGCTGAAATGCACATTTGTTTCTCATTTTCCCACATTTTGTTTGCTTACATGCATGCTTAGGAATGCACCCATGGTTTTGTCCTTTAATCTGTGGAGGTTTGGATTCCAGTTTGGCAAGGATAATATTTTAAGAGGAAACAGTAAGGGGGAAAAGAGATAAAAAAATATGAAGTGATTTAGAACAGTTGTTCAAAGACTTAGGAACCAAGGAGCCTAAAATCAGGGATTTGATTCATCACTTGGATACTCAAGCTCAAGCAACTACATTTTTTATTAGCATGTTAATTTCAGTTGTGGAAGTACATCTTCTGTTGCCAGTCACTGTAAAATACTATAGGCTAGCTTTAATCTTGGTTTTAGCCTGTTTCTTCAGATATCCAGTACAGTTAGGTGAGAAACACATACTTCGTCTACATTGTATCAGCAGCATACTATTTAAAAAGTGGACACAATTGCTGCTAAGTAGTTGCCATTTCTCTGTGGGTGTTCAGAGATAATTTTCTAACAGTCTCTGTTTGTTCAGGGATTTAGAAATTTGGTCTAATGTATTATCCGTTCCTGTAAACTGCTGTATACTTACAAAACACCTCTACTCAATGGCTTGCATACATATACGCAGTATGTGTGGTACATGCCATTAGACAAGTGTCTGAGACAAAATCAAATAAAATAAATTCTTCTAAGTATAATTTTAGAATCCTAAAGTCCCAGGAAGTTTATATTTATCAGCATTAATATGATTATGTATATTTTTATATGTAATTGTAAGTATTGTTTCTACTGAATGGAAAATGAAGTGTTCTCGACAGGTTACTGAAGAGCACAGTTGGGGAAAAATTACAAGTTTAAATATTTGAAGTGCATAAATATTTACTGTACGCAACACCAGTTAGCATTTTTAGAAATGTGTGACTACCAATTTCAACTGGTTTACCTAAAATACCTATATAATCTTTACAGTAGTAGTCTACCCTTGTTCTCAGTAGATCACCCAATCTGTGTTTTGGTTTTGATATTTTAATTACTAGATTCACAGATCATTTTTATAGTGAGATATAAGTTAGTTATGTTTTAATGAAGTAAGATTCTCTTCTGCTCAATTCCTGTTCCATCTTCTGGCAAATTTTGCAGACATTGTCATTTTAGTGCATGTGACTTGAAAAGCTGCTCTTGAGGGCTGATCCTGGCCTGTTCTTAAATTACTTCCTCTTAAATTACTTCCTCTGCAACTGATAAGGGTACAGTAAAAAGATGTGGTATGGCCCAACTCCTGTCCCTGCACAGGACAACCCCAAATTCACACCATATCTCTGAGGGCGTTGTCCAAGTGCTTTTTGAATAGTGTCAGGCCTGGTGCCTCCCTGGGGAGCCTGTTCCAGTGCTCCACCACCCTCTGGGGGAAGAACCTTTGCCTAATATCCAACCTAAACCTCCCCTGGCTCATATTCCTGCCGTTCCCTCAGGTCCTGCAATTGGTCACCAGAGAGAAGAGATCAGCATCTGCCCCACATCCTCCCCTTGACAGAAAGCTGTAGACCACGATGAAGTCTGCCCTCAGCCTCCTCTTCTCTGGGCTGAACAAACCAAATGACTTTAGCCACTCCTTGTATGGTTTCCCCTCTAACCCTTCACCAGCTTTGTGGCCCTTCTCTGGACACTTTCTAGTAGCTTCATATCCGTAACGTACTGTGGTGCCCAGAACTGCACGCATTACTTGAGGTGAGGCCGCACCATTTGTCAGCTGCCCTTAAGGAAAGCTAACATAGGTTAGATACCCAAGATTAAATTCTATACCTAGGCATAACCTTTTCCATATCAGTAACAATTACAATATTTGGGGACTAACTTTCACAATTGTATCCTCACAAAGAGGCCTAATATATACTTTTCTTCCTCTGAGTTTTATTTAAAATTTGGCATGGATGGAAACAGGATTGGGCTCGCAACCTTTTCCACATTCAACTATGAGGTGTAATTATTACTATTTCTTATTCATATTGCAGGTACAATTAGTACTTAAACTGTATTCAGCTCTATGTGAAGAATACAGTCTCTGCTCTGAGAATATGGCGTTGTGACAGATCACAGCATGACTAAAAATACAAATGGGAAGTGAAAAGGTAAAAATAACAGTAAAGACAATTTTATTTGCATGAATTGGTTGTAATAGTCCTGACAGTCATACTGCAGTATGCACCGTCTATATTCTAGCCTCAAATTACAGACACTTCACAGGTACTTGTTTTATTTCAGGCTTCTGTAAGTTTTTAAAATCATATGGAGATTAAAAAACAGTTCACTGCTGAATACTTCTAAAATAAAGGAACCTTCCTCTCCATGTAGAGTTGCAGATTTTCACATCATGCAAGTGTAAGCTTTTTGTGGTGAGCAGCATGGGGCTGTTTGTACACAGTAAGCATGGAATCAAAAACTGCCACTTGCTTTGGCTTCATAAATAAAATGTCCATTAAAAATTCTGTGGCCTTTAAATGCAGGCTGTTGAAAAGAGACGAGCATTACACTGGTATTAATAAAAACTCTTTCAGTCTTCCACCAATTAATATACAAATTTGAATGCTGGAGGCTTAGCATGGTCATTGGTTAATTCAGCTAATCTATAAGTACAAATCATTTAGCAAAATGTCCTATGTGTCCATAATGAAGTCCAGAGGTAGGACTGATGAGACAGGTAGATAAAAGTTAATACATCTGTAGAGAGACAATTTGGATTGCTTAATGCAGATGAGGTAAAGGATGTAACAGAACAGTGAATGGAAAAATTGTGAACAACAGAATGGGCACTCTTGCTTACTATTTTAATCCTACTGAATTTCCAGCTATATTCAAAAGCAAATAAGTTTAGTTTAAAGAAGGGATACAACTCTTGATTTCATATTTATTTTTAGAAACATACACTAGAAGTATAAATCAAACTTTGAAACAGAGTATCACAATGTATCTTATTTACTTTGCACTAAAGATGAGTTTGAGAGTTTTAAATGGTTTGGGGCTTAAGCAAATGCCTAATTTGCAGAGTGAAAAGTTTTCCCTCTGCAGAGTAATTTTAACTATGGATTTTCACTTTCTCCTGATTTTGCAAAATCACATTCTGTTTATATTGTATTATATTACAAAGCCATCACAATATGACAAGCATTTACTTGAACTATATAAAGGGAAGTGCAGAGCTGTTTTGGAAAATATTTGGATTTATATTATATACCATCTAGGGTAATCTTCATTGAAAAAGAGGAATATTTGAGATAATTTGCCTCAAGAAAACTACTGATAAAGTTAAAATAAAGACAGAGGATGAAATTTCAAGGAAAACTTAGCAATCCCCCCCCCTCCCCCCCAAGTTCTTTTTCCATTTTCTAAGTATTTTTTCTGAAAATCATAAATTGAACATGCCAGGAACTAGCTTGCATAAACTAACTTTTTAGGCTGTATGGTTAAATATTAACATTCTTACAAGGTAGTTGGAATATTTTAGATTCTGAAGATACCTATTTTTCCCAGTATATTAGTCCAGATCACAATGTTCTCCTTTTGCATAGGAAAATTTGCAAGAGACTTTCCCTGATGCCAGTGAAAACTGTACTCCAGGAACACCATAATAAACTACTCATTTATGAGCATCTGCTTGTACCAGAATTATTGGAATAAACCTTTTCATACTTTTATCTTTGACTTAGATTTCCCTTTCTTTTTTTTTAAATTAATAGTCCAATTTTACTAGACATTCTGCATAGTTAAGTGTACTGATCCTGAGGTATTTTCTTGATCTTTACAATGACTTTGCAATACCTTCTAGTGTTTCTTACACACAAAAAAGATAATTCCAAGCAAGGATTTACTAAATTCCTTGAATAGAAGCATGATGTGCTTTTCACTTTCTATGAACAACCTGTGAGTGCAGAATTATATGCAGTAACTACACCTATGTGATTGTTATTGTTATGACTCCCTGAATATAATCATTTAATGTTTTAATGTCTTTGATTTCATTGCCTTTTTGTACAACAAAAGAATTGATACAATGTGTGAACTAGATCCCACTTGCTCTTTCCCAGTCTACAGCATTTTTCATTTTCACTGAATGCCCCCTCAAGTGCTCCAGACTCTGCAAATACTGTTCCCCCACTCTTATTTATAAGCATATGAAACAATATGTGTTCAGATTGATTCTTTCAGCATACTGTGTCCCTTTCACAGTATAAATTGCTTCTGATTTCTGTTCTTAGGTAAGCTCAGTACATGCATGACTACATGCAAATTGGTGAGCTTACCTATTCTTTTGCTCTAGGCCAATCACAAAAGCTATTGAGATTAATGTCTCTGTATGGTTGTGCATCCAATAAGCGCTAGATGGCAGTATATCAATTGTTTAAATGTAATGTTAATTAGCTGCACCTGTTCTCAAAAAGCTGTGCAGCAGTTGATTGAATTGGTTAGGACTATCTTACAGCATTGCTGTTAGAGTGGAGAATAATTACAGCGGAGCAGAAGTACACTGACTTTGATGGACTTGCACTGATAGGTATAGTACTATACCTTACAGTTACTGTCTAGGAAGAAAACTAATTTCTAATTTTGCTTTATTTTTCAAGAAAATAATGTTTTGACAAATTAAACCAGTATGACACTGAACCATAAGAATACTCTTATAAGATCTTGTAAGAATAATCTACACTCTTTTAAAGTAAAATGATCAGGAAAAAACCACCGATGACCAGCTACCCTAACAGATTATCCACATGATAGATATATTGTTTGCTAAAAACTGGATCTTGTAAATCCTCTTTTTTTTTTCTTTTTTTTTTTTGATCTAGGCTGTACACAGAACCTGTGCAGAACTTATTTCAGTAAGGTACCACTCTGTGCTGAAGGGTGGAGCTCCATCATCAGCTTTGCCTGCAGCTGATTGGGATGGTCCAGCTTTCCCCAAGAAATCCCTGCTGTGGGTTTCTACTGCTACCTTTGCTTCTTGTCTAAGTCATCGCATGGCTACAAGGTGAATTCTAATAGTTTCTGATGGGTTTTCTGCTGGTTCAGTGAATGGAACCTGCTCAGTCTAGAGACCTGATTGCTTTATTCAGTGTGCAGGAAGCAACCTAAGTCTGAAAGTAGGAGCTGGTCCACCTCTTCCACAGTCATCTCAAGGATACACCATACATGAAATCCAAACCTTCGCAGCACTGGGCCTCGGATCTGCTCATCAAGATCTCTACTTTGCATCTTAGTAATTTTCAGTACTGATATGAATCAAAGACATGACCTACACTTGCTTCCATTCATAATGCTTGCTTGAACTAGGACTTCCTTTTTCTGTGGAACTAAAATGAACTTGTAATCTACAGGAACACTGCACTGTTCAGTACTGACCACAAGGATCTGACTTCTCCCTTGAGCAGAACTCAGAAACTTCATACTATTTGCTTTTTATTTGGCTCTTGTTCTGCAAGACTAGGGTTAGAGTATTTAAAGCCTGTATACTAGACTGTGTGCCATACCAAATCGTCTTGGAAATTACACCATGTATGGTTTTGAACACTGAAAAGCCTCTTCTTAGTTACTTATTTTCATCATCATATAAGGTCCATGAACTTTACAGAATAAATCTTAGTGTTCACCTGTTTTAATTAAGTATGTATAATTTTTAGTGCTCCAGCAATTGCTTACACAGAATAGTGCTAGAAAAGACTAAATATTTTTATCCATGCTTAATTGTATTTAACTGCTTTTGGTCACAGTACAATTTATTTTTGATAGCAGCTGCTTTGCTATTCCTTATTTCACATTCCCAATTTACGTCCCATTTTTCCTTTCTCTGCCTACTCTCCAGTACATATTCCTCTGCAATCTGGTCCCTTTCTCAGTCTGCTCTATGTACTTTCTTGCTTTTCTTTTTCACATTATTTTTCAATGTAATTCTTCTTAACTGCATTCATGTCCTTAGCTCAATGGTTCTCTGAAACTTCCGATATTCCATTCTTCCAGGGAGGGAAAAAAAAAGCGAGCCTCTTACACTACAGTAAGGCCTTTTAAGATGAGTTAATGCTGGATTAATGCTGATATTAGTGCTTAGACAAAAGAATGCAGTAATAGCTAACATCTGACTTGACTTGAAGCCCTGTCATTAATTCCATGTAGGTCCTTGTGGATCTATTTAGATGTAGTTGTATAAAAGCCTGTTGCTGGATGGTAATGTTACTGGGGGTGAAATGCACAGGAAAAAAAAAAAAAAGGGATGTGTGCCTTGAATGATTTTGGATAAACCCATACTTATTTTTACATAAATTTTAAACATAAATTACCCACCACTAAATTCAGTAAGATAAAAACATAATGGATAACTGCTAACAAAGGGAGGAAGGACCTTGTTTTTCTGTTTGAAGCAATAGCAATACAGACAGGTGCTTAAGGCTTCAGTTCTAGCCCCTTCCTTTCTTCTTCCTTTTTCATGAAAAGGATCCCAGCCTTAGCAGCATCTTCTCATAAGCATTCTGCCCAAATAGTTAAGAAGTTGTGACTTCTAATATCTTAAACAAGAGTAAATGTTCTTACAAATGTATTTTTTTGTCCTTTTTGGAGAGGTCTTCCTAACCTGCGTTTGTCAATTAAAAATACTGGCAAGAGCTTATTTCAGTGTTCTCTGTGGCTAAACCTAATTCAGATTTCTGCTAACATGACCTCGCCAGCATGATGTGTGATCCCTTAAAGATGCTTATAAAACACCGTGTATGCATGCAGTTACATTGTCTTTTACCAGGATTGCTTATTCCATTTGTAGGACTATGTAACTTTTGGAACTGTCTTGCTAGAAAGCAGAGCTTCGCTGGCATAGCTTCATTTCCAATGGATGTACTTCACTGATACATAGTATCAGGATTTCTATATCAGTAAAGTACTTCTAGTCTCAGTATCTCCGAAGAACCATGCAATCATTGGTAAGTGTTAGCAGCATTCCTTTGGAGCTCTCTAAAACAAGTGGGAAAGGACCAAGAGTTGTTACAGGGGCAGTCCGGAACATGATAGAGGGATTTCCTCAGCAAATGCAGTGATCTGAATTGCTGCAGCATAAACAAAAATGGCAGCTGTTTCATCATAGTTAAGAAACATAGCTTATTTCCTTTCAAAACTACATGTATTGTGATTTTACATACAATACACACACATATCAATATTTTTTCTCTAAATTTATTCTCTAAGTGAATAAAGACTAGATAAATTTTTTCTCTAAAAGTTTTTTTTTTAAGAAGAGGTATTGGATCAAGCAGAATCCCATGAAAATCCAAACATTGTATTTAAAGGATGTGTTTTCTCATGGTTAGGTATGTAAGTTGTTGTGCCATAACCACATAACGTATTTTGGATACAGTCATTTTTGTTTCAGCTGTTTATGACTCTTTTCAGGATTATTGAAGTACAAAGACATAATTTTAGAAAAAAAGATAGAACCCTGCCCTATTTGTGTTTCTTTTAGATGTTCTGCATCATAGAAGTTACTTGAACTAATGTTAAACATTTGGCTCGAAAGCTGAAACAACGCTGCAAGAAAATGAGAGAAGTCACGGGTTGGAAATGCTTAACATTCATTTAAGGATGAACATTATTAAACAGTTCTGCCATGTTAACAAGGGGCAGAATCTGCAGCTGCCTACGTGCTTGCAGGACCTCTATGTGAGTAGTGTATAAAAGCCCTCATCAGCTTCCGGACAAGTTTACAATGACCCCATAGCCTACTCTGGACCTTTAAACACAGTGCAGTCTGTTACTAGTAAGATTCACTTCGGTCTTCTGTATCAGTAAAAGCTAGGATCCTTGTTATACAAAGTAACACATACAGGAGTTTAATCTAGGGTACAGAAACCTGAAAGTACAATGTGACAGTCATCAGCAACTCTCTGACCTTCCCAGGCCAGACCTGTTTATGAACTCAGAACTCGCTGACGCGATGACACACGGAGCCAGCTGAATTTTAAACCTCCATTTCAGGGCGCATTATTGCTAGCTGGCCCTTTCGGAGCAGACTGCCCTGCAAGGTTTTGTTGCATCTTTCAAATCTTCAACAGTAGCTTGTCTTCGCCAGTAGAATTTAGGGGCAAATCTAGTTATCTCTCGGGAAAAGACAGTCAGCAGTTATGAAGTGCAGACTTCGTAAAAACAGGCACTGACAATTACGATAATTTAATTTAGAAAATCCTCCGGTGGAAACTTATTGAAAAATCTTGAAGCGTTCCCAGATCAAACATCGCAGTGTAGTAAAAGATGATTGGTTAACTGAGAAAAATAAAATGGAATTTTCCAAGTGAGGAATACTATTAGACATTAGCAAACATGAAATAAGAAATTAAAATATATTTTGTTTTAATAACCTGTGATTTTATTAGAAACATTGGTGAAGGCTTTATGTATCCATCTAGAATATTTTTCACCCAAATAGCACCTGCCACTTTCTGTTTTGCCTTCTACTTCAAATGTGCTGTTGTCAAACTCATCTCAGAAAAAATAGTGTTGGTCAGTTAGTGACAGATTGTTAGTTTTAGAGTTACTTTGTCGTTATCAAATCTCTTAGTCCAGTGAAGGCGCAGTTTATTTTTACAGACACTATCAGACTTAAATACCTGAACTGTGTTGAGCTTGCTAAACACATCTTCCACTACACAATCTTCTAAGATTTAAAAGTAATGTGCAGAGGTTTAAGTACAGTAAATTCTTCTCAAATGCTGCAAGTCAGAAGTTGCTCAATGTAGTATGCTTCCTTACTGTTTGAGTTAGTGTCACTTGCAAAGACACATGTTTGAAATGGATCCCTGTCCTGTTTGTGTTACCTTTTGCCATTAGGCATCAGGGAGGCTACTTAAGCAAACATCAGAACGCAACTCAAGTACTTAACGCTAAATGTCAGCGAGGCTTGCGATCCTGTGACTAGAGACAGGAGGGCAGCTGTTCTGAGCGGCAGTCGCTGTTCTGCTGGACTGGATCAAATGAAGGCGGGTGAGATACAGCAGGTCACGGCGAACTGGAGCACTGGTGTTCAACTGCAGCATCCCTCCTCTCCACCCCGAGGCTCTCTGGGCTTTGCTGCAGCCCCTGCGCCAGCTGCTGTCAGGCCGGGCCGGGCCGGGCCGCGCGGTGACGCCACGGCGTGCGCCTGGGCGCGGGTGTCCTCACAGAGGAGACCCCTGGCCATTTTTTAGTTTCTAAGAGCAAAAAGAACGAGTCCTGGCTCCAGGGCCTAGAGCACCCCTCCGCCCGAGGCGAGCGCCCCAAGCCACCGCCTGGTGCCGCGGGCGCGGGCAGCTCCGGGGCGCCGCCCCCGGCCCTGCCCGGACCCACCGCTCTCTCGGCAGCTGGGAGAGGGGCACCGGGGTGCCCAGGGCCCGGAACGGCGTCGGGCCCCGGCTCGTCCCCTGAGGGAGGCGCCTCTTCCAGCCACGGGAGCAGCACCGACCCGGGCGCCCCGTCCCGCCGGCAGCCCGCCTCGCAGCCCCGGGGACACGCAGCGCCC
>VZTV01071166.1:2913-38389 GCA_013400875.1 Anhinga rufa | reverse complement strand
GACCCCGGGCGCGGCCGATCGCCGGGCGGGGGGATGTTCCGGGGGA
Source organism: Anhinga rufa (assembly GCA_013400875.1). Lineage (NCBI taxonomy): Eukaryota > Metazoa > Chordata > Aves > Suliformes > Anhingidae > Anhinga > Anhinga rufa. Next base: position 38,343 of record VZTV01071166.1, on the reverse strand, counting down.
GGGGGGGAAGGAGTTAATGCGCTGATGACTCTTCTCTATGGAAGAATGGAAGTGGTAAATTAAAGGCGAATGCGAGGCGGTTCCAAGCAGCGGAGCTGCGGGCATCGGCGTTACTGCGCGAGCAGATGTTTGGTCGAGGATCGGGGTACACAGGGATGTTCTCAAGTGACGCATTTCTGCAAAATTCTCCAGTCTAGACAGAAGAGTTTTTAGGAATGTACATCTGCTCTTGGGCGCCGTTACAAATATGTCATTATCGAGCAACATCCCTGTGATGATGACAAGGATTGCCTGTGTAATGCAGCGCGTGATGCCTTCTCATCTAGTGCTGATCCTCGGAGAAATAACAGTCTATTACAGCTAGCAGAACGCCAGGCAGGGTGTCTCAAACCTCAAACCTCTTTGCTTTGCTGGATGGAAAATTTTCCCACCCACCTGATGCATAAGCGCAGGTGATGCTCTCAGGAAGCCTTTTATTTTTTTCAAAATCTTAGAGCTTCTTTTAAAGTGACAAATTGTACTTTATCTTGGCCAGTCTAGAGGGGCAAACTCTGAGAAATAAGTAGTGAAGAGCCATGAAGGGAAGGAACGAGTGCCTAACTCAGAGTGTGTCTCAGGATGGCCGTGTCTCACATTTGGCACAAACTCTGTGGGACTCACCAGGGCTAGAGAGCATTACTACAAAGCACCATAGAATCATAGAATCATTAAGGTTGAAAAGACGTCTAAGATCATCAAGTCCAACCACCAACCCAACACCACCATGTCTCCTAAACCACGCCCTGAAGTGCCACGTCTACATGTTTTTTGAACACCTCCAGGGATGGTGACTCCACCACCTCTCTGAGCAGCCCGTTCCAGTGCCTGACCACTCTTTCAGTGAAGACATTTTCCCTAATATCCAATCTAAACCTCCCTTGGTGCAACTTTGGTTTTGTTTGGTCTTGTCCTATTGCTTGCTACTTTGGAGAAGAGACCAACACCCACCTCACTACAGGTAGTTGCAGAGAGCGATAAGGTCTCCCCTCAGCCTCCTCTTCAGGCTAAACACCCCCAGTTCCCTCAGCTGCTCCTCGTAAGACTTGTGCTCTAGACCCTTCACCAGCTTCATTGTTTTTTGGACACACTCTTGCACCTCAATGTCTTTCTTGTAGTGAGAGGCCCAAAACTGAACACAAGTATTCAAGGTGCGGCCTAAACAGTGCCGGGGATGATCACTGCCCTGCTCCTGCTGGCCGCACTATTCCTGATACAAGCCAGGATGCCATTGGCCTCCTTGGCCACCTGGGCACACTGCTGGCTCATGGTCAACCAGATGTTAACCAGCACCCCCAGGTCCTTTTCTGCCGGGCAGCTTTCCAGCCACTCATCCCCAAGCCTGTAGCGCTGCATGGGGTTGTTATGACCCAAGTGCAGGACCCGACACTTGGCCTTGTGAAACCTCATACAATTGGCCTCAGCCCATTGATCCAGCCTGTCCAGGTCCCTCTGTAGAGCCTTCCTACCCTCGAGCAGGTTGACACATTGAGATGATAGTAAGTAGATGTTCATTGAGCAGATCTTCTATCAAGAAGATAGTAAGTAGAGCTTATTTAAATAGAACAGCATAAAAGGTCATGTTTGTAGTAAACCCAGCACAGAGAAGGTAAGGGTTTGTCTCTCTTGGCTTTATTTCACACCTAGGGGGGACTGCTCTCTCCTGAGTGCAATCCAAGCACTGAAGCTCAAACCCAAACACGTACCCTTGCAAGAGACAGCAATGGGGAAGGCTCATTAGCCATCCTTCTGCTGAATTATCAACTCTTCAGGGAGCACAGATTTATTATTCCCCTGTCCTGGGCCTAATTCCAATTCATCCTGAATAGGTCTAGGTTTTGAAAGCACAATAAGGTGTCATAGCACTCTGGAAATTCCCAGGCCAAATACAGGAAGATTGTCAATAAAATGATGTGCTGAATGGCTTTATGGGGAGAAGAAGGTTTTGGGAGGGAGGGAGAAATGCTTAGTATACAGGAGAGGTCCACAGGGGTTTGGTGTACTTAGGATGCTGCTGTTGGGAAGGGAAGCTTCTGTTTATTAAACATGGATCCCACAAATTCTCTCTCTTCTGTCTGCCTGTCTCGTCCTGCTTATCTTCTAAAGCCGGTTGTTCAGCAATGACTAATCTTGTGGTCTGAAACCTCAGAAATGTCAGTGTTTCTGTTCCTAGCCCTGATACTGATTTCTCATGGAGAATATGCCTATCTGGAGACCTAAACTGGTAACTGAATAGTCATGTGCAAATACCAGAGACAGGTGGGCTTCCCCTGAAGTTGAAAGATGGCAGTTATATGATTAGTTTTATTACATTTTAGTTTGATACTTGTCTTTTATTTTTTCCATGCCTTGATTTCTCTGTTAATAAAATGAAGATACATCTCTCCAGGTCTGAGCTGTTAAAAAGCACGCAATCTGTACCTCGGATCATAAATAAATATCACTACTTTCAGCTCATTTAAGTTAGTTTGCTTTTCTTTTTCCCAGGGGAACATAAACTGAAAGACATTTCAGGACTCAGCATTGCCTAATCGAGTATGAGATTACGGTTTTGCACCATTCCTTTCTGTTTATTTTTTTTTCCTCCACAAGATAAAGGCAGTTAACTGTGGCTGGTCTGTAATGGCATTTATTTTCAAAGATAAGCATCTCCATAGTAGACCTTTTTCTAGTATTAATACAGGCTTATTTAATGGCATATCACTTACAGTATTGGTCTATGAAAATAGCATGAATTATCATGATGTTGTGCTATATGGAAAGCCTGAAATTTTATTGCAAGCCTGAGAAGATATTTTTCTACTTATGTGTGACATAAACTAATTGCAAATGTCTGATGGGGAGGTGTTCTCCATTCAGACTCAGAAAGAAAGTCCAATAATCAGGAGCTGGAACCATCTATTTGTTGCAGTTCAAAATGCAGTTAAAGTACACTGACAAAATAGTGCAGTCACTAATGCCTGACGGGCCATATTTGAACCTGTCTGCTTCTGCATGCAGTTAGTCATTTGAGGTGCTGAAATGATGAAGGTAGGATTTGGGAGTTTTTCTGGAGAAAAATCCAGTCTTATTAATGTTTAAATGTTTTATGAAAACAGTTTGATTTTGACAAAACCAGATCGCAATTGAGAAAAAAAAAAAAAAAGGCAAAAGTCTCTTTTTGACCAGTTTTCATGATAAAAGCAAAGTAGAGTTTTCATGCTAAAAGCAAAGCATAAACTTTTATTTTAATTTTCTCTTTTCTATTGAATTGTGGAAAAAAATGAAATTTGCTGAAAAATTTAGGGAACAAAATAATTGTTTTAATCACATTTCACAGAAATTACAAGATTGTGACCTGATATATTAGCAGTAGACTTAAGGATTCACCCACAAAAGCTAAGAGCAGTACCCTACCTTAATGCTGAATACCTATAGCCTTGCTTGTGTTTAATCAACAGCAACAGATGCGATAGAAAAATTAGTGATTTCACACAAGTCAGAGAGGTAAAGAGGAAGCTTTTAAACTGCCTTGGCAAAAACACCTTTTGAGGAGCAGCAAGAAGACCTCTTGGCAGTATTTAATACTCTTCAGTCAGCTTCCCTGACAGTTCAGAAAACTGTGGCTGAAACAAGGCAGGTGAGTTTTGTTTCTAACAGCTGCTGAGAAAGCCTTGAGTAAGGGGAGAGAACAAGCTGCCCCTTCCCTACTAGAAGCAATTGGTGCTTACCAGGTTGTTCAGAATAGACCCTTCTCTTAAAATTACAAGGCCTCATCCTCCCCTCTCTGAGGCTATGGGAATTTGGGGTATCTACATGGAAAACAAGTGGCTTTTGCACTGGTTTAAGCAACATGGAGCAGCTCTCCTTTCCATAGCCAGTTTCTGAGCCGTCAGTTGGGAGTTGTTTCTGGAGCAGGCGGGGGGATATTTGGACACAGCCGAGATCAAAGTGCAGGTCTCCATTTCAGGCATTTGTGGGTAATGAAATGCAGAGCAAGGACATGTCCCCCGGGCACCAACTCCTGCCACGGCCCTGCTCCTGGCTGCGACCCTCTTGCTCTGCTGTAACGAAGCTAATTTACAAGCTGAGATGATCTCACAACCCGCGGCTTATTTACAGGCTCGAAGGGATGTTTGCACCAAATCCTGAGGTTCATCTGCTGATGTGCAGGAGACGTATTCATAACATATTTGTGTGGTTCATTAACTTTTCCCATTTTTTTCCTGTCTGAAGCCCTGGTGCACCAGTGACTTTCCATGGACGCATGTGAAGCTGATAAACTACAAGCTTGTTTAGCTTACTGGTGAGGAAACTGAGGGACATATTAGCTGCACGCCTGGCAAAAGCATGTCAATAACCAGTAATGAGAGAGGAGTGCTCAGTCTGTTCAGACTATTCAGCTCTTTGCATGACTGCCCATGTGGCCAGGTATTTGCCATTAAATAAGATGATTAATTCATTGACAAGTTGATATCTGGCCTAGGAGTCCGGCATTTCCTTTTGGCATCTGTGGCTGCTTTGAGAAATGCAGCTTTATAGATCTTTATTAATTATCTAATTTTCATTCTCTTGTTTCAGTTTCAGTACAGAGAAACTGGTGTTAATTAATTAATTAATTACAGATCTTCAGCATACCATTCTTAACTGATTCCCCTAGTAAATATGTTTAACACTTGCCTTGGTTTCCTGTGCATGATTCATTTGGTTGATAAATGATCCATCTTTGTTTGCTGTCAAAGTCTTTGAGTTGGAAGAGGACTTGAATCACGTTACTTGGCTTTTCTGAATAGGGAGAAGAAATTGAGTCAAACAAGCACTCAGTGGTAATGCAGTCAAAGAACAACCACGGCCTGGGTTTCTTTCACCAATAAAAAGTTGTGCAAGCTTCAATTTCCTTTTCATTTTCATAAAGAACATACTGGAAACATCTATTCAGCCAAAGATGTGAAATTAAAACAAAGAAACAAAAACATCTTGAAAGGAGGAAAGAAGGCACTTTCCCAGCTTATGCATTAATTAAGACCAGTCAAAGAAAACTGCTTCAAAAGGAAGGAGGAAGCCAGCGGTAAGCACGGCTGCAACTGCTTTTAATAGGCTATAGCAATGACATGCATGGTAGACAAAGTCATAACAGGCATTAATGCAACGAAGTCAGTTCAAAGGGTACAGTGAAAAAGTTGGAGGCAAAACTGAAGTTACTGAATAGTAAAATTGTTCCACTAGCAGATTTGTCAGCAACAGTATGGGACAAAGGAACTTGTTTAGCAGAACATGATCATCTTGAGAACTATAAACACTACTGGTTTAAAGATAAAATCAAAGGCCTTGAAAGCATAGCAGAAGTAGACATAAAAATATGCATTGTTGGCTTTCCCGAAGGCGAAGAGGTTTGCATCCTGTCAAATAATTCAGAAAGAAGCTGTGAAGTGCCCCAGGTTGCTCTTGCACCCTTAGCACCCACTCTTCCCCTGAATGAAAGCCTGTGCAGAGCTGCATGAATATACAGCAGCACTGGTAGGTTTTCTGTGCACCCCATCAGCAGTGGAGATCTGGGAATCTGGCAGGAGAATTTATTCCCTTCCCCTCTACAAAAAAGCTGAATGCAACCTACAACATACTATTATAAATATTTTATGCAATAAAAAAATGGACTTGTCTAGCAGCAGAAGACAGGACTGTTATTATGTTCTCTACATGCATATTTGTTCTCAGTGCTGTTCAGCCTGTGTCTCTGATCCAGCTGTCTGGGAAACCAGCTGGTAATTTTCTGTTTCTTTTGACAGGCCGTTCAAGCTCTTGCTTTAAAAACTTCCTAGGTCCCTTCATCAGAGATCAGCAGCATGCGAGCATTTTTTCAAGATAAAGATGACTACAGGGAAGTCTCCTAAAATCAAGATAAGTGCCTGACCTTGCTATATTCCAAACTGGCACACGACACTGTGAGCACAGAGTAAGTTAGTGATGACACACAGTTTATTGCTATCAACAACATCATTCAGAGAGATGCAGCTGACACACTGGAGGGAAGCAATCGTTACCCTCAGGGAGGCTTTAGTGTCAAAAATGCATGAATAAGTATCCACTGAGAGTGGCTTATGCTACAGTGCTCAGACAATAACATATTCTCATGCGATCTAGGTATCAAAGGCCACAAAGTTTTCCCCAGATATGCTCACATAACCTCTGTATCTGAAGAGGATCTTCCGCTTTGATCTGGAGACATGAAGGTCTGGAAAATGTACTGCATCCACTACATCCTTCATGGTTTCTTCTCATGTTTAGTCATCCTCTGCATGAAAAAAACCTACATCTTGTTGCTAACTTAATGTTATCTAATTTCAGTTTTCCACCACTGATTTCTGTGACTTTCTGTGACAGAGATACCCTTCTCATAGCTGCTGTATTCTTCCTGAGAAAGTGCTTCAGTGTCACAAGTATGTTACCTCTTAAACTCCCTTCTGATAAATAAAAGATACTAAATCTCTTTATAGTTCTCACCAAAAGGCATTTCCACCAGGTCTCCTGCTATTTTTGGAGGCTCTTATTTTGCACATCTCCTCGACATCCTTTTTCTGCATCATCATATGGGGAGGTAATATTCAGCCTGTTGAACTTATTCACTTGTTACTAGCATATACATTGTGTGATCATTTTAGCACTCTTTTCTACAACAACACATTAGAGGCTCCAGTTGGGAAGAAGAAGATGTTTAATCTTTTTGTGATTAACAGGGAATCTGGAGCACTTACAGATAGATCTTTTTGAGGATACTGAAGAGATTTATGGTTGTTGCATAGGCTGGTAGCCTTGGTCAGTATGACAACGTTAGCAGACAAAACCCTGATGGGTTAGTGTTGCTTTCAGGCTGTCTGTCCCATCATGTCTGTATGGCAGGTGTGGTCAGTGGATTAAAATTTGCTTCTGCACTGCTCGCAGTATCACTTTCTGTAATGAAGGCTTATTATAAGTGCATTTGATTTCTCATATTACTGGCATACCTCCTGAGAATAAAAGCAGCTTACGGAGGCTGTATTTACATGGTGCTCTGTAAGTACATGCCTATTTGTTCTGCCCACAGTATACATGCAGCTGGTTGCTCAGACCTGGTTTGTGTGTGGTGTTTTCACGTTGGAGGTGTGGCTGTAAAAGACCACAGTGAAGTACCCAGAGGTGGCCTATCACCAGAGCTCGAACTCCAGAGGGATGGCCAGGAGAGCTGGGGTGAATCATGTCAGTATGGGGAGTCACACCTGAGATTTATGGGGCTGCTGCCCCCGAGATGTAACCTGGTCATAGATGATTTATTGCTTTCTCTTCTCTTCCTTGAATCCCAGGTCTCCTTATACCTGAAGGAGATCATCCTTCTTGGGCATTGCTGTTGAGACAAGCTCAAAAAATTCAGACATTGCAGATTGCTGTGGTTGCCTGGACCCGCAGAAATGAGTGACCAGTTCCTAAGTGTCCTATGAGTGAATCCTGTATGCCCAGGGAGCTTGCTGGCCTTTGAGTAAGACACAACATGTGACCCTGGTTTCTTCAAAGGAGATGTCACAGCAAAGGGCTGAGTAGTCAGTAGTTGCCTGGGATGAGGGTGTTAGCACAAAGGTTTGTTTTACTGAAGGCTCTGTCCTGTGAGCAGCCAGGTTGAAAGCCTGGAGTCATCACGAAGAAGTTTCTGGATCTGTCTCTGCAGAAGAAATCTCTATTAATGACTAAGCCCTGAGGTTTTTCAGACAGCTGTTTTGTCTAGATCCCAGGCTTGTGTCCTTGAGTTGTGCCCTGAGGATCCAGCCAGAGTCAGAGCAACCTGCAGGATTCATTGGGGTTGCTGCTCCTCTGCTCACCCTGCCCCAAAAAAACACAGCCTCTTGGGATGAACCCAACATTTTTTGTCTCCTTCCATAACCCAGGGAGCCATGATTTCACCATAAGGCATGTGACAATGCAAGCAATGATGGCAATGGTTTCCCATTTTATAATTGCCATGGTAACTATATTGTAACTTAGACCAGCAACATTTAATTTCTGGGGTTGTCTCTCTTAAAACATGACATAATTTAACATTCAAAGCCATCCCACCACCCTGTTCTCACACCACCCTGCCAGCAGTGCCATACAACAACATTTTGTTGCAGCAGTGCTTTTGGAGACTCCCATGCATAGGGTTACTTGTTCCTCCACATTTCTTCCCAAATAATGCAGCATTTCAGAAGGGAGGGCTGCGTTTGGTAAGTGTTTTTCAGTAGGGAGTATCTTGTAATTTTCTGAGCCTCTGACAGAGTGTGTGTTTAAGCCAAGCTGAAGTCCTTTAGCTGTTCCCTACACCCTGGGTTCCTTTCACGTAACATTTTCCTAAATTTAGGGTATTGAACCTAAATTCACTGTATAAAGCATCTCCAGAGGTGGGATGGCTCTTTTCTCAGCTTTCTATAACTGCTGTCCGCAGCTTGCTGTGGTCTTTAGATACCATGCAAAAATGCAATTCAACACATGCAAAACAGGGAACTAAAATCTGTTTACGCAGCATGGATCAGAGGCAGTCCTGTTTTTTAGCCTAGCCTGGGAATGTGGGTAGCAAAGTGTCTCAGGAGGAGGAAATCCAGGCTGGAAATGGTAGGCAGCCATGGCAAGGCAGGACGAGCTTTTTGCTTGAGCGATGCTGCTGCTGGACAGAGCTGTGGTGGCCTCAGGGCAGGCAGGAGAGGGGCAGGTGGCTCCATGCTTGGGTCCACCTGCTGAAGAGAAATCGGCAGCGGTGGCTGGACCCCAAGGCCTCTCCCCAGGAGGAGCTCGCTTCCCATCACAGCTTGCTCTTGCTGAAGCCCTCGTGGTCAAAAAGTCACAGCTAATTCTGCCTCCTGCTTTCAGCCCTCCTGTTTCATTTGTAGTCCTGCCGTTCATCCAAGACCCACCCTGAAACCCTCTGAAGTCAGTGAAACTGGGAAAGGTCTTCAGCATCACATAACGTCTTAACAGCTCTCCTCTAATTAGCCTCAGGTTACAGGCAGTGTGGGGGAAAGCAGCTACCATAGAAAAAGGGGTTGGAGTGGACAGCGTGCCCTGTGGGAAAAGCTCAAGTCCTGGAAGGAAATGCTGGCCATTGTTATGTCAAGGGTCTCCACTGACACTTCATCATGTTTCTATCTGAAAAAGAATCATTTGCTGTTACAAGCAAGGTCTAAGATGATTAAACGAAGTGGAGGAGAGACAGCAATATTAGCCACATTTTCAGTCTGTAAAAGTGTTTTTTTTTATGTTCTTGATATTTTTCCTTCTGGTTTACATGCCCCTCAGGGCATGTTCACCTCCTGGCTCTGCTGGGTAGCTCTGGCCAAGCCATTTTGGCTCAGGAGTTAATGGCTTTGCTTTCACATCCTTCATCTGCTTGTCTCCTCAGATCCGCATTCCCCAAACTCCAACAGCCCATGGGCTACAGGGACAAGTTTTCTAGGCACCACACTTTGCTCTCCCTGTGAGCCTCAGCTTTAACTTACAGATTTCCTGTGTTTGTGAGCAGTGTCAGGGCAAGTTCTTGTGACCCATGGGCTAGTGTGGCCAGTGGGGTGATGTTTCAGTGCAGGACCTATTGATGTTAGGATGGCACCTAAAGCCTTGGGGCCAGGTACTTGGAGGAGCACTAGTGTTGTGCGAACTGTGCGTATTGGTGATGCTTATGGATCTGGGAGTTCTTCATACTGCAGAGAGAAAAACAAGCCTTAAAAACTGCCTAAATCCTGAAGCATAACAGGATTTAAGGCATATGTCTCTTAGTATTGCTAACCAGCTTGTTTAAATAGCTTCTTGTGTGGTGTGCTGGCCTTTCTCGGTTTGATGCCTAGGCATATACCTCTGCCTCATTATACAGTCTTGATGCCCAAGATGCCAGGTCCTACAACTCAGAGTAACAAAATCCTGTTAACTAACTGTTAACATAATTCTGTGTCTAAAATGTGAGACATTTCCTTTCCTAATAAAGTCAGTAGATAAACATGCTAGTGATGTGAGGCAGTCGGATGCAACTATAACAGGAACCAGGAGTGGGATTAAAAAGTTCCAGGACAATTGTGTCTCTTGAAATATGACTTTGACCCCCTGGAGAGCTCATCTGTACACCAACCACCTGATTTCCTGAGCTGCGTTAATTAAGTATGGAGCACAGTATGGAGCACAGTGTGCCTGTTCTGCAGTGACTGCCAGGAAGATGTTCCTTGTTGAAATTTTAAAATTGAAAATGTTTGGGATGATTTCCCTGACCAGTCCTCCCTGGCAGACCTTTGAGCTCAGAAATGCTCCTGCAGAGGATGTGGGTTACCCTTGTGAGAAATCTGACTACCCAAATTCACAGTTGTTTTCAGTTTTCCCAAACTGGTATTGCTTTCAAGTTGTCAGATAAGAGATACTTGTGGTTAAGAGTGTAATGCAGTTTCAATAATAAATATCTCTGTTGTTCAGTCTAGTTTGTAATATTTCTGTGATCCCACTAACATATAAACAATGGGAACTAAAGTATTATGTAAGGCAGTGGTTGGAGTTCGTTCCTTGTTCTTGATCTTCTTGTTCTCATGCATAAGCAGCCCCACTGAGATGCTGATCTACAAACGATGCGATTCTTCAGAAAGCTCCAAGAACAGAAACTAGTATTTTATTTCAATTCTCAGCAGCTAATTTTCAGACTCATTTATCATACTGCTGACCAACCACCACTGCCAAGTTAGCACTTAGGGGAGGGCACTTGGATGTGGTGAAGATGCCACCAATCTAAGCCCCAACTAAGGTAATACTCACCTTACCAACTAAGGTAATACTCAGAGTGTTTATTCCAAGAACTAATTTTTCAGAAAACTGATGTCATTTTGAACTTTTCTAGGACTTTTTTACTGGCAATTCAACATGCCCTGATGGTCCAATCCTGCCATGTGCTGTCTGTGTCCAAGCCGTAATAAAAATGCCAGGTCCCAGTAGAGGACATTCGGTTCCTGTCTCAGCCACATGATTCATTGCCACATTAAAGCTATCACAGCTTGCCCTAAATGCACAAATGTGGTGTCTATGCAGGAGGGTGAAATGCTGCCCTGAGATGCTGCACTGGTACTCCTTACTGTACAACTGTACCAGCTCTGCACAATGTAATACCCTAATTCACTCTGCCTTCCAACAGGACCAATTAGGTTATTTGCAGTACTATGGTGATGTGCCTGTGCTGTTTCCAGATCAAGAAATGCCTTGTTTGGTACTAGTGAGGAGGTCTGCACTGGACTGCTCAAAGAGGTACTCTGTACTGTGTGAACCCACCAGCAGACAATACTGCATGTGCCGTAGGGACCAGGCATGCGATGCATTCAATATATGGCCCTGTGTGAATGCACAGATGAGGGGTCAGGATATCATAGGCTGTTAAGATGCCGCTGCAAGAGTCTGGAAATAACTTTTTGCAAGATCCGATCTTGAAAGCAGAGCATCGCCTGCAACCCTAGACCTCTTGCCCAGCAGAGCCCAAGTAACAGCCCTAAGTCAAATGAAGGCTTTGGAGCCCTGAGCACAGGACCGCTGTGTGAGACCTAAGAGAGTCCGTCTGTGTGATTAGAAACGCAGCTGGAATAACTGTGTTACTGACTCATATACCAAGACAGCTTCCAGACAAAAACAGGCAGGGTTAATGCAGTCCAACAGGCCATATTTTCCTCACCTCGGAAAAACACTTCTGTAAGCAAGTGAATTTCTTGAGTCTCAGTGATGGCGGTAGCCCCCTCATGAGGATCAGGCAGAGGCACTGACAGACTAAGCCATAGGACATCCTAAGAATTATCTTGGGTTTAAACCACTTTTTGAGACCCAGCATCCTCACATCCTGAGGGGTGCTCCCCACTGCCCCTGAGAAGCTGTGGTGCCCTTCGCTCCTCGTTTGTGGGGCCAGCCTCCAACATGCCTCTTCCCTTCCCACTCAATTCACCTGGAGCTACAGTCTCACTCAACAGCAATTGCAATGGTACCTAGAGCTAGCAAATATGCTGGGAAGCTGAAATTGCCCATTCCTTAGTTGTCCGTGCACCTTCTCTGCTTATCGAACTGAAGAGCAGAAAGGAGGTTCAATTTTCTGTTAAAATTTAATATTACAGACTATGGCCCTGCATCCTATGTGTGTCATACCACCTTTGATAAAATTACTTCTGAGCAACAGGGACAAAGGGAGGCCCTTACATGTCCGTGCCAAAGCAGAGCCCTTCAAAACAATGGAATAAATGATCCTGGGAAGGTTGAAGCCTCCAATGGGAATGGCAGACAGAGTTGTCCTACAACATCTGTCCCTCACATAGAAACAAATCACCGTCATGCGGTTGCAGACTGTGCATACCCAGGGAAATTTGCAATTCCAACAGCAGATGGCACAGTCCTAAAACTAAAATCAGCCTGCAAGGCAGCCACGGGGAAACATTGCTTGGGCTCCGAATCTGAAAGGATCCTGTGGAGTCTATTGATTTGCCGACATAAGCAAACAGTTTTTGAAAATAGTGTATTTTCTCATTAGGAGAAATCATATAAAAGAAACTGCATATATGAGACAATCTGGTAGCAGTGGAGTTTAGTTTAAGACTCAAGTACAGCTGACAGCTTAAATGTATTTATAAGTTCTTTTGGCATCCATGCCTCATAAAGCACTCTTTTAATTATCCTTGTGTGATCTAGAAACAATTTATAGTGGCCAAAGATACAAAGAAATTGTTTTTACTGGGAGGAAGGTGAAACTCCAGAACGATTTAATCGAAGAGTAATGTCTTAAATTTGCTTTCAGGCAGACCTAATCCTTTTGTGTTGTCCAGAATCTCACAGAATTAGGCATAAAAAACATGTTCTGTTGTGTTTGGAATTTTATTAACTGAGATTTGCATACATCAACCCTAAAGGCCTCAGCCCTGTACATATGAGAAAAGCAGTGCAGCAGGCTTGGCACTTTGTTTCCATTAACATCAATAAGGCTGTTGGGCAAATACACTTATTTTGGCACTTTTTCTACAAACTGGCCGAATAAAGCCTAGAAATCTTTCCTCAATAGGCAGTATGGTAAGCCTGGATGTATAATCCAGGACAACCATTTCATGATGTTTAAGGAATTAAGAAACTAATCCATCCTTTTGATGCACTAAGGAATTGCTAGCGTAATTGTCTAGTGATTAGATCAGGAAACTGTGAGTCAAGGCATCTGTCCCCCCCTTTGTCAGTGAATCATTTCCTCTTCTTCAAGTCCCACAAAACACCCAGACAGAATCTGTCCCCAAGTAAAATAAACTCTTTACCAGATTTGGTCCCCGTGTAGCTAGCTCCTAGGCTACTGCTTATAGTAGAAGCTCTAACATGTGTTAGAATCAGAAAGCTTTAAATATCAAAAGAGAAGGACATCTTGTGGTCCTGTACATGAATTTTCCCTCTGCAGGTTTCACAGAGCCCAGAGCTCTGTTATCAGCTGCCCTGTGACAGCACATAGAAGCAGCAATGTCAGCATGGTCCTAATTTCAGTAGACATCGTAGAAGTGCAGAGAAGACTTTTTCATTGCTAAGAAGCATGTAATTTATATTAGTAACTTTATATTAGTAACATTTAAGGACTGGACTATCCACCTCGGTTAAGGATCTGGTGATTTTCTTGCACGTAGAAAGAGGCTGCTGTATTCAGAGAGTGATTCAACCCACTAATTTGAAATCTTTTTCTTGGGATAGGATGAATTGTTTTCTGGAGCTGACTGTCTCCACTGTTCATAGAAGGAAATGTCAAGCAATTTTACTCCTAACTTACTGCCTCAGTTCAGTGCTTCAGTTCAGTCCTTGGCCCCTGCTGTAGGCATCAGACCACATTAAGCACCAACTTCTTAACTTTAACAACAGCTTATTTACCACTGTGTTGTACTTTCAAAAACCACGGTTGCTGCTGCTGTTTTTGCAGTTGCCACACACCCCCACCAGTGCACACTGAGAACTGCTGCTGCTCTTCTGTTCAGTGGTGTTTGCCCAAGAACCAGCATCTTCCCAATGGCAGTCTGCAGCAGGCAAACAGAGAAACAGTGCGATGCTTTACTGCCCAACATGCTAATCGGTCATCCTTTCCCACTGCTAATCAAGCAAACAAAAATATGTGCTCTCAAAGATAACAAGGATTAAAAGTTTTGCAGTTATTTCCCACAGGGATTCCAAGCATTCCCATATTTGCAGTAATTCCCAGAAGTTTATGTCCCAGTTGCCTACGCAGGGAGAGCAATGGTCTTCAATTTTCAGAGAAACATGAGTTCTGAGTCCAATAACTCTGCAGAAATGTCTGGAATGTTTGGGATTCCTCTTCCAAAAATATCTGTCTGACACAAGAGAAGATTAATCTTACCTATCTGCAGCTTTCTAAATGTTAGGCTGGTGAGCAGGGACCCTCAGTAACCAGTGGAGGCAGAGGAGCAATTCCAGACAATTAAAGTATGAAAGAAATAATGCCTTAAACAAGGGAATCGCAATGGTCTATTCTTTTCTTCTGCTGTTTGTCTTAAAAACAATTAAAGCTGTAACTTTTTCACCAAGAAAATAATTTTCAATTTAATTTCTCTATTAAAATTCAGTTTGCATTTGCCTGATACCTTCCCATTGGCATGTTTTATTCTACTAGCTGTCATCAGAGTTGTTGTGGTTCAGGTATATGAACGTAGGTACCTGGACTGTAGAAGTTTACATCTGATCTAGCTATTTTAAGCTCTGCTTGCAAACACTTCTACTGAATGGTATTTTTCATTCTAAGGTAGAGTAGGCTTAATGAACAACACCCCAGAAATGCTTATTTGTCCCCATTAGTAATGAAGAGAGCCTGGGGTTGCTAGCTCTGGTTAGATATCTGCACTGCAAATGTCTAAAATCTTATACAACAAGCTTGATACTTTAAGCCCCTGTTCAGCAAAGCTGACAGCATAAAATGAAGCCTAAGCTTAAATGCTTTGCTGAACTGAAACCTCAGTTACTTAAGGAATGAGAAGACAGTTGTTGGGGATCACAATAGTTAGACTTGCACAAGGCTTATGTTGGATTTTCACCATACAGTCCTACATACTGTTCTACTCCCCTACAGAAAACACTTTTCTTACTTCATTTTCCTCCTCCAAACACATTTATGTCTGACCCCTCTTGGTGCTCGCTCTCCCCGGCTGAGTCACACATGTGGTGTAACCCAAAATTGGGGCAGGCAAGCAAGAGGCACCGCAGACTGCCGGGATTTGCAGCTCTTCACCACTGGCTCTTATTCTTATTTTTGGTTCTGTGTTTAGCATCAAATTCTTCACCACTTGGCTGAAAACTTTGCCTGAGAGTGGCAAGACAGCATAAATACATGGTGGTGGGATGAGTGAGAGTCACGTAATTTGGGGCTTGGTTTGTAAACTAGTGGGGGTAGGTAGCCGGAGCTGAAAGCCTGGCCTCATCAGGCATGTTTGCACCAGCAAACACCACGCTTGCAGGGTGGCAGGTCCAAGCACAGGTGCTGGTACCCATGTCGCAATATTGGCTCAGGCCACCACGCCATCCAGCCCCAAAATGTCCTCTGCTTCCTGACACCGCTTCCCGGCTACCAGGAGAACCTGGCTTTGGGAGTAAATCTTGAAGTTATACTAATTATTTTTTATAGTCATCTTGCACCTTTAAGGCAGAGAGACCTAATCATCACTTTTGTGCAGGAAGAAGTTACTAGTCATCTCCTGAACTTAGCCAAGGCTTTTGAATAGAATAGAATAGAATAGAATAGAATAGAATAGAATAGAATAGAGCAGACTATTTCAGTTGGAAGGGATCTACAACGATCATCTGGTCCAACTGCCTGATCACTTCAGGGCTGACCAAAAGTTGTTAAGGGCATTGTCCAAATGCCTCTTAAACACTGACAGTTTGGGTGCAAATAATAAATAATGGTAGTGATTTATTACTGTTGTGCTCATGCTGTAAAGGTGTGAGAGGAGTTGCCGAAACACTCAAATCAGATCGACATGCTTTGTTTATATGTGCCATCTCAGTGCTACATAAGAAGCAGAGAAATGAAATTACTAAACTGGCATCAGCCATCAGCAAGAACTGCTGCAACCCTGAGGATGTGCAACGTGCAGACTAAGTGGAAATTTATAACTGTAAAAATACAGTAACACCAGTGTGATACTTTTTTTCCCTGTTACAACAATTTATGCTCTGTAGTCCCTACTGGTCAATAGAATTGATGGAGATGCAATAGTTGGGATTGCGATATTACTATTGATAATGATAGACACCTGAATTCCACTCTTCATTTCACACCACTAGTTAACTACCTAATAAACCAAATAGGTAAATTAAACCCGATAGTAGCAACACAAATGTAATTGAGAATTCAGTTAAGTCCAGTGACTGTCATTGCCATGGGCAAGGTGACTATGTTAAGGGATGAGGGAGTCTGGGGTCAGCATTACTTGAAATAATCAGCAATTTTCTGGGCTAAAGTACATTACGTTTCTTTCCCCAACACCCCAGATCTGACTTCCATTTCCTTGTGTCGAGTGCTTATGCTATGTTTACAAATGGAAGTATGAGTCATTATCAAATGCACTTTCACATGTTTTTAATCTAATATTTTCTATAAAATGAATGGTCATAGATGTCCGTGTAAAAATATTCAAATCACTGTCTTTCACACTATTAATGCTGAACAGCTTTGGAAGATAATGAGGCATACTTAAGTTTCTGTTTTTCCTTCCTGATGATACATTTATAATTTTTAAATGTGAAAAAAATAGCTTTTTCTTTCAATTAATCCATGTGTCAAGTTTTTATTAATATATTTTTATATATTCAGCAACACATTTTATATTTTCACCACCTTTTACCTGCAAGAAACTATGTCCATATTTCCAGTAAATTGCAGGCTGGAAAATAGATGTGTGCATGTTATAACTTTCTGAAATGCTCTCTGGTAATATAAATACATACATTTTGAGTTTTTCAAAGTGGGAGAACCTTTCTAGTGGGAGTAAAAATGCTGTTACGTGATTGCTGAGAAATATTTATTTAATCTCTTTGACAAGTTTTCAGGATATGTTTAAGCAGTATTAAGGACAAATTTACCTGCAGTTCTTACTTCTCATTTTCAAGCGCTCAAAATATAATGGGTAATTAAAAGCTACTAGCAGTGCAAAAAAAATCTATAAATTCAATAAAAGTAATTAAACTCCCTCCTTGCATAATTCACAAGGTTTCACAATTCTCTAGCATTTCTCTTTTATATAAGACAACAACTGAGTCAGAGACTTCAACACATTTTGTTATAAGCTCATTTGGTGCGGAGTCCCTGTTCGCTTTCTGACCCTGGTCATAAGATGATCTACATCCAATTAAATCTCTCAGTCTGTGAATTAGATATTCATTACACACCCCTGATGACTGCATACAGCAAAATTGCATAATGTCTTTGCAAATCTTATTTGAATGAATGAGTCGTTGAATTAAAAAATGATGTGAAACTTAGTCCAGCCCTTTCATATGTTATACTTCACTACACACTTTCGAGAATTAGTAGCTCTGCTTTCCTCACGACACCCCAGGAGGTAACGAATGAGTGTTCAGGGTCATACTCTGACTCAGTGGTTATTATACAAGGAAGGTGCCAGTTAAGGTGCCAGAATTTTGGGCCGTTTATATTGAAGCCAGTATTCCCTTAGCCTTTTTTTTGGTTTCATAGTATTTATTTTTGGGCAATAAGGTTTCTGCCCACAGAAGGGAACTATTGTAAAATCTAAAAATACAGTCTTATTCATGGCAGCATCCTGGCCCTATAAATATAAGGAAAGACTAGTTTTTGTGTGAATTTATGACACATGCATTGGCTGTGAAACTGTAGTTCCCATGTGCATCAATGCATCGCATTGCCATTGAAAACCAACATGCCTGATGCTGAGATCGTGTAAAACGTTTTGTTTCGATGATACTGTAGAGGCAGGAGTGAGCTTTTAATAAAGTAACACTGCTTTTTCATGCTAGTTTAAATCACCAGGTCCAGTGCTGTACCACATCGCTGTATTACATAAAATCTCATCTCTGGTGTTTCTCAGTACATTTCCAAGGGAAGTGAAAATAATGCTTGCTGGCCTGCCTTTGGGTGTGAACTGTGCTGGAAGCAGTTACAGCTGTTGACAATGAGCCCTTGAAAACCTGTCCCGCTCGAAAACCTGTCCCTCATTTTCACAAGAGCAAACAAGCAGAACAGATAAGGGCAATGATTTCGGCTTGCCATCCTCTGAGTCTGCAGGAGTGGCGAAATAGTCATAATCCGGCTGATATTACTCACAATAGTGTAACTGATATCCAGCTCAAGAAATTAAATACACCTACAGGTACATGCCCTGATACTTAGCTCACCAAAAGTAATTTGTTAGTGGTATTTTTGTTAGTGGTATTTGTTAGTGGTATTTTCTCTTCCTTGGATGGTGAGAGCCTCAAACCTGGAGGATAATTTTGTCTTGCTTTCCTCTGGAATTAGTCCACAAGAGACTGTGCCACTGTCTTAGATAATTCCTCTGCCACCTCTTTCTCTGTCAGCAGCCTGGTGAGATGCCAGAAGACTGGGAAGTGCATGTGGGCTTACTGGCAGTGTTCTCGTTCATGAACTGCTCCCATACGTTGGTCAGGCATTTAATGGGAAAGTAGGTTTGCCACGGAGTTCACCCCTCCTGGGAGACAGGGCACAGCTCAGCAAGAGCTCTGACCAGAAGACTGATTTCTTGTTTCCCCTTACCTACTCCAACATAGCCAAATGGTCAAGGTCCTTATTCCAGGTGTGGTGAGAGAATGTGGAAGCTTTTTACATTTAATTTTACAAACAGTACTTTTTTTTTCCTGAAAAAAAAACAACCGCTTTTAGATAAGACCAAATCTATTTATAGATCTGAGTTAAGTTTTGCCAAAAATATTGACCCTAAATGGAGACATATTTTTTTTTTAAATATTACTTTGGTATCTCTTCCTGGCATTTGCCAAACATAACTTTTCACTTTTCATTGCAAAAAGGCGTCTTGACTTTTAAAATTATCCTAAATTTACAAAAGCAAGCCTTTGAAGGGTTAAGTTCTGTCTCCCCAAAGAGTTCTAAAACATTTTGGTTTAGATCAAAAATATCTTAGATGGCAACAAAAGTATTTCTCTTCTCCAGAAACCCAAAATTTCTGTTTCTTGGTTGAACACAAGCCAAAATTTCCTTTCTAACTATTCATTCAACCTCTGACTAAACAGGAGATGGGGTTATTTATACTCAGATTTAGATGGTGGACTAAAGGTCGAGTCCCTGTCCTCATGTCCAGCTACTTGTAGAAAGGACAACTGAAATCTGGGCTAGACAAAGGTCCCTAACATTGACCTGTTAGCTACCTTGGTGGAATAAATTTCTCTCATGTTAAGCAAAAATATCTCCCTTCTTTCCCCCCTCCAAAGGGGATACACATGTTCTAGCAAACCATTTTGGTTGCTATTAATCAAAATCTTCAGATAAAGGTTTCTGGAGGAAACTTTTGACCCACTCTATCTGCCAGGGTACTTGTGGGGTGATTTATTTTCCTCTCACGTTCCACTAAGGGAAGAAGCAGTCACAGAGGTGGTAAATGAAATTGCTCCCCAAAAAGCAGCCTTGCTGGGGCAGGCAGGGATTCAAGCCACCCTGACCCCAAGGGAAGTGGGCAGAGGGGCAGCCTTGGCAGGGACAACACACCAGCCATCTGTCTGTCCTCATAGGGATGTGATCAGGACTAGCAGGGAGCAGGATTGCTTAAAGCCCCTATAATTTAAAAAAGCACTTGACATAATAGGTATCCCCATGGGAGTACTTCCCAGAGATAGCACAATGTGGGAGCTAGAGAGCCCATGCAGCAATAATACATTATATTTCTCAAATGTTTTGAGAAGCAGTGGGAGATGCAGAAGACAACCTGAGCAGAAGTTAAACCTTTTATGGCAGAACACCCTCACAATTAAAAAGAGGAATTAATTGCCTTACAGCCAGAAAGGATGAAGCAGAGCTCACTTGCTTTCCTCCTACATAGATAACAAAGAGAAATCAGGAAATCAAAAACTGAGAAAGAAATGGCTAAAAGGCTGACTTTATTTCGCTAAGTTGTTTGTTACTAACTTTAAGCAATGCAGATCTGGTGCACATGAGTGAGCTCATCACAGTCATTTACAGAAGGAAGGGAGGTAGGATTTGCCCAGAGAGCTTATTCTGCTGATAGAGAAGCAGATTTAAATTGGATTTATTTAATGAAGGAGCTCCTTTGAAACAGGAGCCCAAACTGCCAGACTGATATTGCAAAGTCCCAAATTCTCATCTCCACCTGAGGGACAGAAGCCCTTTCACCCCATATCCAGGTTGGGTTTATGTGTTGTTTTTACTATTTGTTTTAAAAAGCACTATCTTTGATGCAATGCACTTGAATGCTTGGGTGCTTTGCCCTTTCCTATAAAGTAAGGATGAGTAAAGATCAACTGTATGTGGTACAGAGATGACAGACGATGGGAAAACAAAGACAAGACATCATTTAATTTGTGCCTAAGCACAAAATGGCTGATGCCTCTCCAGCCATGAGGAGGGCTGCTCAGAAATCACTTGCAAGTCATAACAGAGCCAAGCTATGCATGCGGCAGCAGATTGATTTTTTAATTTATTTTTTTTTTTGTGAACCAGGGTTCTTCCACAGGTGAAAGTCTCCATTTCACCCCAGGACGCCTCAGTGTTAGCTGCAGAGAATATGACACCATTGCTCCAGCCCGATGGCCCTCAGGCTGCCAGCATGTCCCGGGCCAAGGATGGCCTCTCCTAGCACTGGGTGCTGAGGACTGTTTGTTCTTCTCCTTCTCATCCCGCGTTGTCCTCAGCACTGCTCAGTTGTTTCTCTTCTCCGGTGAAACACCGCCAGTTGCTTCCTTCCTCCAAGGAATGCACAGTGTATGTGAGCAAGCTGCCTGCAGGACATGAAAGCCAATGCATTTTTTGCTGCGATATGGTGGGGAGAACGTCAAATATTTCACATTTCCCTTGGCTACTGTTTCTCCATGAATCACATCCTCAGGAGCAAGGCAGCCTGACTGGGGGGCACTGGGAGATGAGTGTTCACAAGGTCCTGCTGCTGGCTTGGTCTGCCATACCTTTCACCTCCCATCTCTCATACTCCATTATCATACCCAAAAGAGACATTTCCTCATTCCCAGGCTGAGCCAGCACTGTTGCCTCTAACTCAGCTACAGCTTCAGCCGAGTCAGACCAGCCTGAACTTTGTACCATGTCACTCACGTCTGCCACCCACAGCGCGCTCCGGCTCCATGCCTCCGCACAGGAGGAAACATGCTGAAAGCTACAATGCCCATGGCCCATTTTTAAAAAATTTGAATGCTGTGAAGAGCTCGGTTAACCCTGTGCATGCTGCTCTGTGTGCATGGGGAGGGGAGACAGCTGAAAGGGAGTTTCTGTAACATAATAAGAGGGAGAATATACCCTGGGACATGGTAGAAAGGCTTTGGAGAGATAAAAATAAGGATTATAATCGCTTGGCAAACCTGAACCAAATGCAATTCATTCCTGATGTAAGGAACTTCGAGACTTATATCAGTACCAAAGCATGCTGAGGGAGGAGGAGGAGAGGTATCAGTTGGAAACAGGGATTTCCAGGCTCTTTTGGATTTCACTAGCTCTAGTGCCATTGTTGCTGTCCAGGCGGGACATGTCCTGGTCTGCAGTCCCTAGCACAGAGTGTGTGCCGGTAATGAAGACTTGAAGGGGGAGAAGGAAGAGAGGGAGATATCCTCAGGGAAGATGGATCTTCATGGACAGGAAATGGCTGCACCTTGTCTCAGATCGTCTGTTTCTCTGCCTCATCCTGCTCTCTTGTCCTGTCTCACATCATGTCCTCTGCTCATCCTTTTTCCCCCTTGTTGTTCCCTGTGTTTCCTTTCCTTATCCTCATTTTGCATCATGCCTCCCCCTGTACCTGAGCACACATCCCTCTTCCCGGGAATCAGAGCAGGGGTGGTTATCAGCCACATTCTCCATCACAAAGAGGCCAGTGCTTCAACAGTTCACTACCTACACTATCTTTTTTTTAGCCCACCTCCTTGTTTGCACTCCAATCACTTTTGGCCATTTGGCCATTTGGTCCATCCTCTCGTGGACCATGTAGCATTGTATTATCGAAGCCATCATTGTTGCTCATATTAGTAATAGCTAGAAGCTTTATATTTTTTGGCCTTGGTACAGTGAAAACACATAGTAGGAGTCAACTGTTGCACTGTAAACATGACAGCAGGGCATCTTAAAAGTTGTGGGAGTCCTCTGGCCCCATTGGTGAGCCTGGAGAGAGCCACCCCCAGCTTCCCAAGGGAGCTCCAGGTAGATACCAGCATGGTGATGGCCCTGACAAGGCAAGGAGGTGGCCTGAGAGAGTGATAACTGCAGACAGGAGCAGGTCCCCAGCCACAAGCAAGTGGTGGTACTGCTGAGCTGTGGGGCTCCTGTAAGTCACAGCAGCCCATGGCAAAACCCATGGCATGGAAGCTACCGGGCACCACTCTGGGGCAACTGGAAGCATCTCCCTAGCTGGAAGGCTCCATGGAAACATCCTTCACCAGCAGTGATGCTGGGTTCATTGTCCATGGGATACTCACAGCCCTGGAAATGGCCTGACCAGCCACCCCACTGAATCATCCTGAGCATGGGCATGCTGCAAGGGCAGTGCAACCAGGGAGGAGGGCAGCAGCTGTCCCTTCGGCACTGTCACAGCTGTAGGCAGAAAGCTGGGTCCAGGCTAATTCCTTAATAACCACACTGAGGAGCAAGGCTGGGGCTTGCTGACTGTTAATTCAGGTTTCCCAGGCTAATGCTTCCTTCTGCTTCCTTCCCTCCCTTCCCTCTAATAAAGTTCTGCTCATTTAAGACATTTTGTTAAAGCTTGCTGCTGTGACCAGGAAAACACTGCTCGATCTGGGGTGCACAGCATTGTTTAGTCTCCCAAGTTTCTGTATGGGAGATTGAGTCGGGATTGCTCCAGTTTTCAAAGAGGTGTAGTTCAAAATTGGACCCAACTTAGCAGCACATGCTGGAAGTGTTACAAAAATAAGCAGATGAGACCAAAAAAATGGGATGATGACTAGCAGAGGCGCAAAGAGGTGAGGGATGCTCCCAGGATCCAGCAGACACTCAACAGCAGAGTGGAGATCTCTGAGTCAGACTCCTCTGCCTGCCTGACAACATGTCCATCACGAGACTGAGCATGTAGTGGACATGGACACGTCCTGACAGATGCCAGGTCATGTATTTGGGCTCAGTTTGGGCAGTCTGAATATGCCCAGGTCTCTTACTCAGCCATTTGCTAACCCTCTCTCTTCTTGCTATTGCCCCTTCATTTCTTCTGTTGGAAGTTCTCACATTGCAGCGTGTCCGTCTGAGAAGACACACTGTCACTGTTGTAGAAAGGGCAGTAGCAGGCTAGATATGACCTGGGAATTTATTACCACCCTTGCTTTCTATGCTCTGTAAAAATATTTAAAAATGTTAGAGACCACGGTTGCATCCACAGACATGATCCATCCAT
The DNA here is from genome assembly GCA_013400875.1 of Anhinga rufa. Taxonomy (NCBI): domain Eukaryota; kingdom Metazoa; phylum Chordata; class Aves; order Suliformes; family Anhingidae; genus Anhinga; species Anhinga rufa. The sequence continues at coordinate 14,719 of VZTV01071166.1, read as the reverse complement.
GACCTTTTCTAAAAATGCAATACCATCTCGCATAGATGAAGTTTCAGTAACTAGAATGGCAGAATGAAGAGTAATACAAAGTATGGAAATCAGTACTGGTAGCCCTTGATATCTGTACCTCTCTATGCTTTGAATAGAACAAATAAGAGTAGTATTCTGATTTTTTATTTATAATCTTAAGACCAATATATGATTTTATTTGTCTGTCATTTTACATTAATGAAATTTATTAATAATTTAAAGATTAAACCTACAGAAAGTTGGGGTATGTTTCAGCTCTATATTAAGACTCATGAACTTCAGTGTCTACATGCAAACTACACCTAGTATGCATTTTACATATGAGGCCATCACGGTCAGTGGAGAGCTTGTCAGTACAGCCAATGAAGGCCAGCAAACAATTCAGGTCACCAGCCTCCAAGGCTATGGGCTCAGCTTGGTTGCCCAGAAAAATATCCTGGGGTGCACAAGACATTTACGTGGTGCTGTGAGAAATGACACAGCACAGAAAAGACCCAAAGTCTTTTGCACTGTTGTCCAGAAGCCAGAGAGGGCACTAAGAAGCTCTCAGATGCTAAAAACTGAACTGTTCCTTTGCCTCAAGTGTTAACATCTAGATGTAGACTTAGTGTCCTAAGTTGAATCTTGACTTTTTTACAGTAACTTACTGCCTCCTGCTAAGTCCTGATGTCTGAAGTGCTGCTGAGAGCCTCATTTACTCCCATTCTCTCACGTCCCAGCAAGATAAATCCTAAGGTGGCACCATTGTGAATAAACACAGGTTCTCCTCCAAAACTGAGTGGCCACATCCAAAATGCCTATTGGCAATGGTCCAGCTCCTGAACTGTGCCTGAGCTGTGTCTGTGAGAGTGCAAGCTGGCCCAGGTCAGGGATGAGTGATGACCAGCCCATGGGCCTCTCTACACTTTGCTAATAAAATTGTATCCTCTGCTCAGAGTGCTGCTTTTCAGTGTTTTTTCCATTTTTTATGACAACAGAATTTTTTAGGGCCAGGGTGAAATGTGACTGAAATTTTCTAAAATATGGGTGTTTTGTATAATGAAGGGAAAACCACAACCACAGTGTTGCTTCACTTAAACCAGAAGCTTTTTATGGATACCCTGCAAATGACAACTTTACTCAGCTAAGAGAAACTTGCAAAGCCCAGGAGTGCCAGGTTTTCTGAGAGATGACTGGGCTTTGCCCTTTCATCCCACCTTGGCTTCACATTGTAAAAATGCAGATGCTTAGGAAATTGCCTCCAGGTGTTGAGTGATCTGAGTTTCACAAAAATAATAAACCTTGATCTGAGATAGATGACCTTGTTGTCAGCATAGGATCTTTAGGCTTGCAGAAGATGACTGAAAAGGGTCTTTTTGCATTCCCTTGCTGCAGCTGTAGCACTCTTTTGTTGAGATTCAGAGAGACTCAGAATTGTTCAGTTTTCTTGGGCAAGAGAGTCTTCCAGTACACACAGAGCACAAGGCTGGTTTGTGTGTTTTGTGGAGATATGTGAACTAATGCTAAACACCCTCATTCAGAAACTGTCTGCTAAATTAGTCCTGGCACTGTGGTACTCAGCATGGAAGAAAACATCTGTTTTGGAGGTATGCAGTGCTCATAAAGCTACATCGTGTCTCTGCACAGCAACCTGAAATGGAGGTCTGCCCTTCAGTTCTCTTTGGATGTCTGGCGAATCAAAGGCACCTAGCCTTTCTGTCTTGATTTCTTCAACTAGAAGAAAGGATAATACTATTTCATCTTCTCTTGGGGGTTCTGTGTTGGTCAATATATGAATGGAGATGAAGTCTGGAAGTCTTTACATAGAGGCTTGCTATAATGCCAGTCTTTTGTCCCATGTCTCCCAACAGACCGAACTATGCATTAGGGACATATGATGCGCACAGTGGTAGCACATCAGCTACTGCCCAACTGTCTTTATGGCCCATGCAATATTTACTGTGCTGCCAGGTTCAACAGTGCTGGAAGACATGCACTGTAGATGCAATTTCACTGTAGAAATTGCTTAGAGCCTGCTAAAGCTTTAGTCAGACTATATGGGATTTTTTCTTCTGTAAAAAGCCTGAGGGTTAGTATCTGTTTAACATTCAGTAAGCAAGAAATGCTTCCAGCACTTGGAAACAGTGAAGAGCATCCTTCTGGGATCCCTGAGATGAGGTACTAAATCTTGTAATGAACTTGCACTCCTTGTTTTCCTATTACAGCAGACATGGAGCGGTAGCAGTTGGGTCCCTGTACATTATCACCATCAGCAACAAAACACATTAACTCAATGCTGCTAATGAGCATCAAGTGAGCTATGTGAATAGGAGCTATGTTGACATTTAAAAGATCCCAGTTATCAGGCTCTGTGTTGCCTAATTGCAAAGGCTGTGTGGGTAGCACTGCTTCAACGGCTCTATCTAGTATGGACATGACTGGCAGGAATACACTACTCCTATGGAATGTCAGTTACTGCAGGAAATAATTATCCTTTCTGAATATTCAAAATATGTCAAAACATTCTTCCTTTTTCCCTTTTAGGGCTCATCAAAGCTGTGAGTGTGTCAACATCATTCCACCTACTTGGAGGCAGCTCTGGAATATCTGATTCACAGGCATTTCTCTTCCTTGGCGTTGAACCTTGTGCAGCTGTAGCCAACTCAAGCCTTTGCAAGTAATACAGGCAAAAATGGATTTTGCCAACAAAAGGGTGGTCTGGCGAGTATGTACCACCATTACATTCCTTTCCTCTCCAAAATAGGGGGCCCATGTCCAAATTACCTGTATCCCTGGGCTATACTCTTTCCCAAATTATGCTAAGTGTGTTTGGGAGAGGGCTAGTTGACCCCGGCCAATAGCACATGACGGACTACCCTAACAATTTCATAGCATAGCTGATCATGTTCTGGAGTCTGGGCCTGGGTCCTGACATTTTAATTTACTAGAGAGAAAGATCCAGTAAGTAGTAACAACAGGATCATCCAGTCAACTGGTCTGATGGTGTATCATGGACTATTATGTCTCACTTTGCTTCCCTTTCGTAGGGGTTTGCCTAGGGCATCTCTACTAGGAAGACATCCAATCTTGATCTGAAAACATCAAGAGACAGAGAATCCAACCCTACTTTTGGTAAGTAGTTCCCAGGATTAATTGCTTTTACTATTAATGCATGCCTGGGTTTCTTTGTATGAATTTGTTTGGCTTCAGCTTCTAGCCGTTGATTCCTGCTGTGCTTTCTCCACTAGATGAAGGGGATCTTTTGCATATAGTATTATCTTGTTGTGGTAGTACTTGTACACTTTAATCAAGTCATGTCTCCATCTTTTTGATAAGGTAAGCAGAGAGATCCCTTCCAGGCTTTCACTAGAGAGACATTTTCTCTCATCCTGTCTCTGACCTGTCTCCAATTTTTCCCATTTAAAATACGGGCACCAGAACTCTTTGCACTATGCCACTATTAGTCTTACTAGAGCAGTGGGGAGAGGTAAGATAAGCTCCCCACTCCTACTTACTACTTCCTTGTTCATACATCCATGAATCACATTCTCCCCTTTTGCTTTACACTAGGAGCTGATGTTGCCGCCCTTAAATCCAGCCTGCGGTCCTTGATTTCCATGGCTGCCTGCTATCTACACAATAGGCTTCATGCCTTGTTCCTGTAGGAGTGCCTCTACTAAGACACATCTTTAGAATCAGGTCTTCTGCACTGTCTGTGTTATAATGTCCTGGGAGTGTGTTGCAAAGTTAAATCCCTGAGCTGCTCAGGTAAGGTTCTTGGGCATGGAATAAAGAGAATAAATAAGAATTGTTTCTTAGAAAATGAATGACAGAATTCCCCTTAGTGTTGATAGGAATGGGATCAGCTTATGTCATTTCTTCACCAATATGAACCTGTAACTAAATTTTCTAGGTCTACAAAAGTTGAAATCCATGCTGCTCTAATCCTTTTTTCATATACAAGATCTTGTAACTGATGTAACCAGTGAACACGTTGACTCCTTCCCACTGCTACTGATAGTATTTTCTCATCTTAAAAAAAAAATAAATCAAGTCTAACCTGTCTTTCCAACAAAGATTTTCTGCTCATTAAAAACTGAGAACTACTGCATGGATTTCAGCTTGATAGGCAGAAAGTATCTCATTCGTCCCAAAGGCAAGTGTAGTCTACGAGGCTAAGCCAGCATTATGTTTTTTAAGTCAAATAAGAGCCATTCTTTGAAGGACTGTGATTGTGCAATCATCAAGGCATTTTTCATGCTGGCAAGAAAAGACACAAAGCAAACTGATCTGACAGATTTTAACAGGGTTTTTTTTTAGCTATGTAGATTGAAAGAACAGCCCTGAAACTTATACATGAGTGATCCTTACATCTTTGGTCCTACTGATTTTGATGAGAGTTTCTGCTCAGGAGAGGACTTCAGGATTTGACTTGTGCTGATATCTTCTGCCAGTGATTTTTTCCATGTAAATATGACATTACATTGATGTCATAACACCAAGAAATCAGTCTTGTGGGCTCATTCGTAGGGGGCAAGCATCTAAAAGTCTACAGGTTTTTGTGGCTAGCCAGGGATTACAGTGTAAACCCAACTGTAATACATATTGATGCTTGAAAGAAGAAAGTACATTTATTTCATGTGAAGCTGTTGATTCCCATGCACAGTACACTATATATTATAGCACAAGAGCTCACAAACTCTGCCATTAAAACCTGTGAAATGCTACAATTTGTGTCTGAAACTACTTTTAGAGACTACCTGTGATTAGTCTTCAGGTAGCTGTCCTTGCCAGGTGTTTATATGTCAGGAAATTATATGGTTATTTTTTCCAAAGAGCCAGGATGTGCCCCGCAGTGCTTGGGAAGAGCACTTCCCCAAGCCCCATAAGGCAATGGCTCTCAGTGACAGCTGAGCACAAGGTTGGGATGTTTGTGGAGACTTGTACCAATGCGATATGTAGCTCACCGTGGTTTATTTGTGCTGTCCCAGGTCCCTGTAACACACCCAGTGTTTGAATGCCTCTCAGTGATGTATTAAACTAATCAACTACCTGCCACATGCATTTCAGATGCAGTTTTGTAGTCAAAAAGGAGAACTCATCCGTCTTTGATGGACAGTCCAGCATGTTCCCATGCAGGCACGTTCTTTCTGCACTTCCTAAAAGTTTAAAACAAGCAAGTACAGTCAATTCTGTTTTATATAAACACAGCAAGAACGTGAGCATGAAAATCTGTGTTAATAATAGTCTGGCCACAAAGTATTTTGTAAGCAAAGGGTGGGTTTTTTTCTGTCAATGCAGCTGTAGCTATCCCAGTGGCTGGGTGGCAGTAAGGTGTGTTAGCCCGTGGGAAATCTGACCTGGGGAGTTCCCAGGCAGGCGAGCAAAACAAGGTCACACTGCCTGGGTATCTGTTGGGAGACTGGTCATATACCTCACTCTGCCAAATACTATCTTCCAAAGCACTGGTGTCTGCTCAGGGTTTGGAAAACAGTTAGAAATAGCAGTTGGATTCCTCAGTTGCTTAAAAACTTGGTGTAATTCCTTCACTGAGAGAGGAACCAAAATAGCCATATGCAAAATATCACCTACCAGCCTCAGCCATGCCTGGGAAGCTGGCATGTGGTGTTCTGTAAATGGATCATGTAAAGAGACTAGAAAACCTGGCCAGCAGAGGTCAGATATGGATTTGAACAGTTTGAGAGCAAAAGTTGTTCAGAGATATTAATTTGGCTTGATATTGTGTCTTGATACTTGGGGATGGAGCATTGTTTGGTGCTAGTCTGCAGAGCTGGTCTGCCTGCTTTTAAGCCATTTCAGTTTACTGCTCTCTGTGATTATATTTCCATCATTATGGTATTTGCTGTGTTTCACTTCCTAAGTACATTTTTTATGTTAAATCTCATCCTTTGACTCAGTGATGAAAATTAGGCTATGTGGAAAGTCATAATTTATAAACAAGATGTATAAGTTTCCCTCCCTTCTTCTGTTCTTTCTTTTTTCTTTTTCCTTTGTTCTTTTTCGTTTTCCTTTTAATTTTGTTTGTTTGTTTTTTCTTCCTTCCTTCCTTCCTTCCTTCCTTCCTTCCTTCCTTTCTTTCTTTTTTCTTTCTTTTCTTTGATCTTTGATCTTTGATCTTTGTCTTTCTTCTTTCTTTGTCTATCTTTCCTTCTCTCTTTCTTTCTCCTCTCTCTTCCTCTCTCTTTACTTCTCTCTTTCTCTCTGTTTTTCTGCCCTTTTTTCTCAGGCTCATAGGCCTGTTTTGTGAACTTGGGTACACTGGATGACATAGTTACACCCACGGATTCACCCTCCCTAAAACCATTCACAGTTAGACTTGCCACTGCATGTTTCTCTCCTTTCTGAAGCTGAACAAATTGCACAGAAACAATTGAAACAACTTAGATTTCCTTTCTAGCATCTTTCAGCTGCCACAATAACTGAGAACGAGTTATTCTTGACTTATGTATTCTGCAGATACAGAGAGCAGCATACATTGCACAGAGGTGGGAAACTGGGGTGGGTTAGTCACAAGTGATAAATACCCTGTGGCTGTTCCAGAGGGGCTGGGCACCCAGCTGGGCAATGCTGGCATCCTGGCCAGGGCTGGGGCAATGCCTGGACACCCACCAGCAGTGTGCAGCCACCGCTGCTCAGCCCTGAGACTTGTGATGCTTACGGTGCTTCTCAAAGGTTTGCTTGAAAGTAGCACTGAAGAAAATAAAGGCAATGTGCTAGCCTATATATATAGTGGCAGGTACTGGTAAATATTGTAGCTAGAAGCCAAAGTAATTTACTTCTTGTACCCCCAATGACAGAAGTGAAGATGCTTCTGATCCACAGGGTGGTTTCCTTTACATTAACTCCCATCATATCTGCAGTTCTTTGTAGAAATATCTACCAGCAATAGTTTTAAAAATCATGTGGCACATTTATACAGCAACTATTTCCTACTTACTTCAGATTCAGCATCTTTTGTAAGGCTGTAGGTGAACTATTTTTTTAGGAGACAAGTACTCAGGCCAGGAAAGAAAGCACAGCCCTGGGTGAAGGGCTGCCCTTGGCAGGCATTTGCAGTTTTCATCATGAGCATCCTAACAGGAAAGATATTTGTTCAATCTAAATTTCCCCTTTAAACCATGTTTTGTTGGTGTTATATAATTTCTGACATAATCTCCTGACCTCAAGAATTGGAAGAATTAAAAGGAATTAATCTGGAAAAGCAGACCTCCTGTGAGGTTTTTTTCCTGCTGCAAGTCACACTTTCAGAGAGAGAGTACCCAGATTTTTGTCTCTCAGAAAGCAAGGTTCAACACAACTAGGAATATCATATCTTGACATTTTAGAGCTGTAGCAAGGTCAGGGTGAGAGGGGAAAAAAGGACAAGACCTGTTGGCTCTTGGTGGATTGGTAAGCAGCTCTCATTGTGGGGAGCTCAAAGAGGAAAAGCAGATAATTCCCACTTCCAAATGTCTTCTTATTCCTCTGAAAATATTATATGTGTATGTGGTAGAGCGCTGCCCACAAACCTCAGTCTACATTGGGACTACTTTGTGTGAGTGAGGGAGAGTCCCTCCTCCAGAGAGCTTGCAGTTCAGATAGACAAGAGGGATGATGGCCAAGGGAGGAAGCAAAGTCACCATCAAAGTGATGTGCTGGTCAGCCAGGACAACCCTGCTCTTCTGCACTTCCAGGCTGGTCTTCTGTGGGCCATGTCTGAAGAACATGTGAGGTCCAACGGACCTGGCTAGTAATAAACAATTCCTGGTTGCATGTAAAGGTCTGAAAATTGCATTTCTAATAAATGCTTGAATTGCTGGCTTTACTAGAGTGAATATTTCAATAGAGCTTATGATAGTACCTTATGCCTCCACTAACAAAGGCTGTAAGTATGTATCAAAAACAGGTAATATAATTTGCAGAAAGAAAATTATACCATTTAAACTGTGCGTGCTGGATCCCTGGGCTATGCTCCACTGCTTGAATTTTTGTAAATCCTTGACATTACAGCTGCTTAAATCCACACCAGGAGCAACACTGGATATGTCAACCAGAGAAGGAGGCTTCATTGTCCAAAAATAAAGATGCATGAAGCCTCAGATAGCTTTTCACTTTCAGCTACTTTGCTTCAGTGTTGGAGGGCCTGTGTGAGAGATCCAAAGCCCAGTTCTAGGATCATACCCTTTATTTGTGTAATATGTATGATTCGATAGGTCTCACTAGTACAACATGTCTGGGTCATGCAGATAAATCAAAGAGCCACCCTGCTTGTGATTTTCTTCATGCTTTGAGGGCTCTGGAGACAATCCTGCACACTGTACAAATCAGTGAAGCCTTGCAAGCCCAGGCCAGTGTCTGTTTCAACTAAATTGATTGCAAAAGTTTCCAGTACAATGCTAGATGTGTTATCTGTAAAAATCATGTAGATCTTTGTAGTGCACTGCTCAACATAGTTCTGGCTCTTTAACACAGATAGAAGAACAGCTTCTTTTCATGGTCAGGTAAATACTCCAAAGGTATCTTCAAGTTCGGAATATTTTCCTGAAAACAATCACATGGGAATAACTATTCCACCTTCTTTTAGGAAAAAAAAAATAGTTACAGAGAAGGTGATCGAGTAATGTGTCAACAGGAGAGTTAGAAATGGCCATAAACAAAAGGGGTTTTTCCCAGATCTCCACATAAACTCTTTCACCTTCTCTGCCATTAAGTGATGCTCTCCTGGTCAAAACACTCGCTTGTTCTCAATTTATCAAAATTGAGCTGAAAAGTAAGTATTGCTCCTTCCATGAGACTTGCAATGGTAGGCCCTTGCTTTGGTGGCCATAAAACAAAGAAGTCATATGCTTGAACACTAAAGATACCCTGGTATGTTTTTGTCAGAAGAGACGCAGTATTTTGGGGATGCAAAGTAATTTCAACTGTCCTCCTAGAATTCCTGGCAGAGGGAGAGTGATGATAAATCTTCTCACTTCCTTGCACAGTTTAGGGTTGCTTCATGCTGTTTGAACAGCTGCACCTGTCCCAACCCTAAAGGTGGCTGCAAGTCAGTGGAGGAGGAAGCAATCCAAGTATATATCATTCTGAAGTGTCAGACAGGACAAGTTATTGTGTTTTGGTTTGGTTTGGTTTGGTTTTTTTCCTCTGATAAATCCTTGTTTCTCTTAGTGATACTCAACATGCTGTCAAGACTGAAGAGTTTCAGCAACTCAGCTTCACCTAAATTTCAATGTGTAAAAAGTTGGGTTTAGGCCTCTCTGCCACCTGTGGTGTTAAAGAAGCTCGTGAGAGGGTATTTTTCTCATTGAAAGGGGAATGTCAAAATTAGATTAGAAGAAAAGTTTCTTTTGGGTTCCTATTTGCCCTCTAATGACTGTAAAGGATGCCCAGAAAACCAGCTGAGAGAGGTGACGAATTTTACATATCTGAATTTAAGTGGTATGAGATCCATCATCTCTGTCATTTAGTCCTTCCTGGAAGCAGAGGCCCACAAACCCGCTGCTTCTGGCCCTTAGGTCACTCACAGCTCCCAGGTAGGACATCTTGATCATTTAAATACACTGAGAGTTATCCAGGTAAGGTGGTGAGTTTGTGGAGCCACAGTATACATCTACAGGAGCACATGGCAAGTTAGCACTTACACACAGAGACAGGCAGCCTTTGCATGGGTTTTGTGGCTTTTGATCTCAAAAAGAGGTTCAGATGCTTTAGGAAACAATAAACTTTATGAATGCTGTACTATTTCCACCAGCTCATCTGCTGGAGGTCAGCAGATACAACAGTCCCAGATGAGAGCAGTTCCTGTCGTTCCCCCTCTGCTTCTCCCTGATCAGCTCCAAGAGGCAACCACAGCCCCTTCCCTCCCAGTTCCCCCACAGAAGTTCACATCTGAGGAACTACTTTGCATCAGGCAGTGAAAACTTTTCTCTCATTGCCCCTTCTTTGAAAACCACAGAGGGTCAGCAATCCTCTGTGGCTGGTCCCGTGCCATCACATTTTCCCTCCTCCTGGAAATCTAGCTCAAAATCGAGGCTAAAAAATGGCAAAGCCTCCCCTCCCCTTGTGTTTATAAAGTGGTATTTGCAATGTAGAGAGTTTGTAAACTCCGAGATAATTTCCACCAGGTGAGGGAACAGAGGGAGGTGCACAGACTCCTGGGGGAAAGGTGAGCTAGAAGGCTAGACATCGCATCAGAGCATTTGTTGTCTTCTGAGGACAATATAGACTATTGAATCCTGGTTTTAATGCAGTTGTCTGAAAACCTACAGAAAAGTAATTTTTCTGTAAAACCCCTTTAGTCAGATATAAATTGAATTTTCTACATGCATAGTGACTATTCAGTTTAAAGAAACTGAATGTATAGGCTACACAGGAAGATGTGCAGAGGCTTTACCCTACAACTTATTGAGGGGTCACCAAAAAAAGAAGAAAGTTCTAATTTTAATAAAAGAATTAAAGTAAGATAACAATACAGCTGTGCAGTCTGTTCTACAGTGCATTTTGCATATTTTCAAAGTCCATGTCAACCTAACAAGTCTCCAAAGACCTTAAAGCCACCTATGGTGTACCCTGTTAAGTACTGGCAGTATAAATATTATGGATATTTAGTTCCTGATGCAATAATTAGGGTATTGGATCTTAAAGGCATGAAAATTCTAAATTGAAACCCTTAACTGAATCACCTCTGCATTTCAAAGATGTTTTAAAAACTGAATCTGGATTCGGATCTGAAGTATGCCACTATCCAGCCAGAGTGGACTTGCTACAACTCCCATCATAAATGACATATACACTTTGGAATATATTGTGATTTAAATCAGCAACTAGAAAGAAAAGCAAAGGGTATTTATCAAATAACTAACATAGATTTGATGCATTTTATATGTAGAGATAAATCCTTTTATCCTATTTTGCAATATTTTATTTATTTAACAAGTTAAAAGCTATTTTGCATCATAAAAGAAAGATAAAAAGACAAAACTAACCAGAGCTGACCAAAGCTGAAAAACAGGAAAGCCACTGGGGAAAGAGAAAAAAGGAATTCTAGTTATTTTACATAACAGATGGCAGCATAACAGAAAGCAGCTGATGTTGGTAGCCTAAGGGAATTTTCCCGTGTCAGAAAAGAAATAAAATTTAGGATATACAGAACCCCCCATTAAATGAATTTCATAAAAGGAGTGTTTTATTTACATATACATGTATGGGCACAGACATAGAGATGTATACAAACTTGCACATAGCTGTAGAGGCATCTGTGTTTGGAGGGAAAAGAGACTAAAAATTATGACAGAATTATATTTTCCTTACCTGCTACGTGGTGTTTATTGCTGCTTTCTTTGGAGTACCTCGTTGCTCTCCTTCTCTACCAAACTCAGTCTTTCCCTTCTCCCCTCCAGAGCTCTCTACATTTTCAATTATATGCTCATTTGGGTTCCCATTTCCCGTACTCCCTCCCTCCTACACCTCCATTTTATTCAGCCACTGAATCTAATGTCCCACATTCACTGCACCCTTCTGCTACTCTCCTTGTAAAACCTTTTTCCATGCTGCTTTCCTGCCTGGAAATACAGCTTGCACCAGAAAGCAAATCTCACTCGGTATGCAGATCCCACCAAGCCTGCTAGGGCAGACCCATCAAATGAGAAGGGCTGAACCTCATCTCTCCAAGCTGCTTCTGCATACACAGGGAGCTTTCAGGGTGATTTGTGTTGTCTGTAATAGACCAGTGTCCTGGTTTCAGCTGGGATAGAGTTAATTTTCTTCGCAGTAGCTAGTATGGGGCTATGTTTTGGATTTGTGCTGA
>VZTV01071162.1:0-13303 GCA_013400875.1 Anhinga rufa | reverse complement strand
CCAGCTGAAACCATAACACCTGCTAATGCATATTCAAATTCCCCAGTCCTTCCCTGAAAGGCTGTGGAACAGCCAGTCAGCTCCCAGTCCATACTGATGCGTAGGGCTCTTCCATCCCAGGTGAAGGGCTTCACATTTGTTTCTGCTAAACTTCTTTGGATTCTAATGGCTCATTCCTTCAGCTTTTTTGAGTCCCTCTGAATGGAAACCCTCCCTCATGCTACTAACACTCTCCATTATGGTGTTGTCCACAATAGTGATGAGGGTTAATTTTCTTCCTGTCACTGATGAAGATCTTAAGTCAATTCCTGTAAAATGTCAAGTGTGACCAGATACCAGTTAAATTTCAAAGTGTTGTCCACTAGCCTTTTAAGACTGATGGATAAACCATTTTTTACCCACCTCATAATTCACACAGTGTGTTCACATCTCACCACTTTGACTTCTAGATTGCTATTGGAGGTCATTTAAAAGAAACATTTCAAAGTCAAGGTAAATGTCTACTCTCATCCATGGAGGCAGTCATTTCATGACAGAAACTGATTAAGTGGTCAAGGACAATTTGCTTTTGGCAAATTGTTGCTGGCTGTTCCCAGTCACCTTGTCCTTCCTGTTCTTGGACATAGCTTCTATGAGAACTTACTCCATAATCTTCCTAGAGACTGATGCAAGCCTGACCACTGTATTTCCCTGTATCCTTCATGACTTTTAAAATTGGAATAGCATAAGGAGCTAATAAACATATTTGATTTTTTACTTAGTGTTCTATTTTGTTGGAATACATTTCTGATTGCCCAGTGATGTGAACAGTAATATTCCAAATCATTTTCTGTTTTGGTTTGTTTTCTCAAATGGAGAAGGTGTTTCTGTAAAAACAAAATTTCCCATAGAAAATATATTAAAAAAAAACAAATTGCTTCAGATATACAACAAAACAAGTTGAAATATTTCATTTTGGATTAATTCAACATGAAAGAATGTGTGCTGTATTTCAACACAGAACTAAAGTTTGTGGACCAATGTTCTTGTTTTTCTGTTGTAACTGCAACATACTTTAAGATTCTTCTGAACTGACAAAATTAAAAATTTCTACAAATAATTATTTTTTTTTCCAAGGTGGAAGGAAAATAAGCATTTGGATTACTGATTTTTATTTCCATTACTAAATCTGAAATTTGTCAGCTAACAGAAAGAACAAGATTATTTTTCTTCATTATTTTCAATGGTTATAGCATATTTCCCTGCTCAGTGTCCTGTTCTCTGGGAACTGGAGTTTACATGTAAGATGCCCCTTTTTTTCCCTAAGCAAAAATATATCAGATAGAGCTTGGGCAAAAGAAAATAAGTACTGCATTTTGAAGTACAGAAATGTAGAGCCTGAACTATCTACTGCAATGATAAAGATGGTGAGCTAATAAGAAAATACGTGTAATGGTTCATGAAACAGTTTTAAAATAAAACTTTTTCAGGACACCTGAAAAGACAAAATGATCTGATGCTGATAGGAGGATCTGAAATGAAAAATCATCTTTATTCTCCCAGTGGCACTTTTTCATACATAAACAAATTCCAGATTTTAAGGTATGTCTCTGTACAAAAGGACCTTTTGTAGAAAATCACTAAAAAGTCTGTGGAGCAAGGTAACTCAGACTTATAGTTTACCAGGCTATATGAAAAATCAAACCAAACCAAAACAAAACCCTTCTGATCTTCCAGAGGAAATTTCCCTTTGCTTAGTGCAGTTTTGGGTTAGCAGTCATTCTGTGCCTGCAGTTCCTTGAATATTGAAGAACTATGTATGACTGATGCATAAGTGCAGGAGACATTGGCTGCCTAGGTAAGGAAAAAAGCTTCTGTTCCTGCCTATCTAACAGCTTATTCCAAATTTGGTACACAAATAAGAGTAGAAAGTAATTAACATTTCTCTTTCCATTGCCCACAGAAAAGATACATTGGAATTTCCTTCATTCATGCTGGTGAGTTTCAGAACCTCAGTTTTAGAGCTAACAGCTCTCAGAAATTAAAGGAACTTGCGAAGGTGTAGGAGAGAGGTGGAGAGTAATGTACATGCTAATAAAATATCAATGTGGTCTGCTTCATTAAAATAACAGTTTTAGCCTTTTTTGATACATAGATTACTGTCTGAACAAAGAAAAGGACTTTTTTGAAGTTCAAAAATAAAAGCTATTGGGAATACATTGGAGGGAAGAGGTATTATAACAATTAGGCATTTCTCATTATATGAATGCAACATGTGTCTCTATTTGTTTACAGTATGATGTTAGGTCTCATTTCAGTGACAGGTGACTGCTTGCACAGTGGTAGGTGTATAACTGGACAGCACATGTTTTATTTCCATTTGTGCTGGGTATATGAACTGCATTTCTGAAAATAAGTTGACCTGCATTTCAAGCAATGCATCTCATTGCAGGCTTCTAAATGTGTTACTAAGCTCTTTCTAAGTAACAGCAAAAAGCCTTGAGTCACTCTTGATGCTGAAGAAATCAGTTGTGCAATTTATACTCAACATGAGCATGATGTATAAAGTAAAACTGAAATGAATACTGTAAAGTTTGTGTTCCAGGGGAAACTAGGAACTTTCTTGAAGCTGACTGAAAAAAAACAACTCTCAACTAGCTCACTAGACTTCATGGATCAGTAATATTCCTTGAGACTTACACAGACATTCTACATAAACTTTTATTTTCTCCTCAGCCAAATAACACAAAATAAAACAATAATTATGAACATAAGCAACCATGTTTTAAAAGTTAAATCAACATTTTTCATTAAAATGATTAATTTTTCCACTGTGCCCATGTTCATGGACTGCTCAGTAACAAATTAAAGTTGATTTTGTGTATGGGGCCATGAGAGGTAGGAACCATTACATTTCATTTTGTCTATCAGCCTTGTAAGTAACTTACAAGAAGTTTACACCCACTGTGCAATATTAAAACTCAGCCATTTACAACAGTGGCTGAGGCTGGACTTGTTAATAAATCATAGATTCATCTATCGACTATGTTCTTCATACTTTTACAATATTTTATGTTCCTAACACTTTAAAACAAAGAAATTGAAATATAAATATGTTTACAAACATTTTAGTCTGGGGATATTGATTGACCCACACAAAGTTTAAAACAGATTGTCTTGTGACAGCTTAGCAAAGTAGAGTGCTTTTTTTCTGTGGCCACCACTTTGTTTTCCATCACTCACAGCTTTCATTTCAAACAAACAACCAACAGAAAACTCCTCAGACCTCTGGTGAAAAACAAAATCCATGGAAAAGCCAGGGGAGTACAGCTACTGTCAGTGTACGTGTTCAGAGGATTTGCAATAGAAGTTCTGAAATACATCAACAGACATACACACAGAAAGAGAAATTAAAAATACTGTCAGTGAATGTATAAGCAAAAAAATGAGAGGTTTTTAGGGCATAACTAAGGATTTTTAGCCTAGAAACGAAGGCCGTGATGGTTTTATTCTTATCGATTGCCTCATTATTTGGTTTCCAATGTAAATTTTATTGTTGGAATGGTCTCTTCTCAGGCAGGTCAGACAAGTATGTTGGTGTTATGGATGAAAAGGCCATTAAACATTGAGTAAATTGTTCCAGAGCAGACTGGTTAAATTTTTCTTATTAATAAATTGGTGGTAAATATGAGCAAAGAGACACTACTTAAGTCAGCAGCTTGAGAATGTCAACAGCAATAATAGATATGTGAATTCTAAGAAAACTTAAAAAGAGGGAATATGAGAAGTTTGCTTCTTTAGTACATATGCAAATAATACTTTATATGCAGTATTATGATGAATAGCAATGGAAGAGTAATTGTAGCTGATAAGTTGTGTTATTCAATCAGGTGCAGGAAAATTGTTGCAAAGCAGAAGCAAGGCCAGCAGAGGGTCCCCGGCATGAGAAGGGGTCTGGAGCATGATGCACGGAGAGAAACTGAGAACCGGATTTGTTCACATTTAAGAATACAGGATTAAGGGAGAGCTTTAATTGCTGTCTTCAGTGATCTGCTGTGCTATTAAATAGACTCTTCCTAGAGGTGAAAAGCAAAAGGGCAAGAGATCACTCATGCAAACTGCAGAAGGCAAAACTTAGATACAGAGAAAAACTTGACTGGTGGTTTAGGCTTGCCCAGAGAGGTTGTGAAACCTCCATTCTTGGAGATACTCAGAACTCAACTGCACAAAGCCTTCAGCAATCTGATCTAACTAAAGTCAGATCTGACTTCGAACCTGGCCTTATTTTGAATGGGGATTTGAACCAGGTTATCACCATGGTCTCTTCCAATTTTAATTGGACTAAAATTATTTTTTCTTTCTTGAAGCTATAACATACTTCATCTTTTATGAAGCATATACATGGCTTAACTCATAGGAAAGACTTTTCAGGTAAAGAGAATGCATTAGACACTGAAGAACATTTTAGATGAAAAGGAGGCCTGGATAACTAGGATTCAGTAAATGCTGCCAGCTGTGATTCCATGAAGAAAGGAACCACATACCAAGAGCAAACAATGAAAGCAGTAACTGAAAATTTAATAAGAAATAAAAATCAAAACTACAATATAGTGTTCTACCTAACTGGAGACAGGCAAAGATAAATAGACTCTGAGTGACAAAAAAAAAGGATTGGCATAGCTCTGTAATGTAAGGTCACTGTAAATTCTGACAATGGTGTTTACAGGAAATTTAACAGTTCAAAGAATGCAGCTGATAATCCAGGACAAATAAGAAATGCCTGTAAATGGTAGCCTATGAAGAGTATTAATTAGTAAACAATTTCCCTGTCTTTAGTTTGACCCATGAGTTTTGTCATCTTAGTTTCCCCATGTCCTGCAGAGAGAGGAGAGTGAGTGAGTGGCAGGGTGGGAAAAGGAAAGCAGCCACCATGTCCATCAGCCCAGGGCAGAGACCCCCCCCATACTCCAAACTGCTTTTAGCTGAAACTAGCAGTCCCAGTGATAAGTAAGAGGAATTGGAATTATTCATTTAGAAGAACATTTTACTGATATCTGGTGGGATGATTGGTACGGCAGGAATGTTAACACCATGTATGCAGAAAAAGGGGAGGAACTTAATCTCTGTAAAAACTGCATCATCAGTTTCCAAGTAACAGCTTCTGAATATTTAGGGGTAAGTGTTATAACAGATAAAGCAGAAGATGGGTCAGTATAATTCTTTAGAGAAAGAAATCTCATACGAGCTTAGAGCTGCAGTTACATAGAGTATTTAGGACTTCTGTATGTACAGAAGAAAGCAAAGCTGTGGTATCTTTGATGACTGAATGGTTGTTAAAAACTGAAAGGTCGTTCTGCCAGTTTATTGTCATTTTCAGAATCTTAAATGGCAATTTATTACTCACAACTAGTGTATTCAACATAAGGAGGGAATTTGATATTTGATTTTCTTTTCAATTAATCACAAAAAAAAAAAAGATAGCTCAGGTTTAAGTCATCATTATTCATGTACATTTTCTGCACTCAAAAATAGAAAATTCAAGCCAAAATAGGTTTGGAAATTACATTGCAAGTTTGGAAGATAAATGTACAAGAGATTACATTGTTTGAATAGGGAAAGAATTATTCATTAAGAAGTTAGAACAATACAAAATCAGCATGACATAGTATAAATTAACTTAAAACTACCAAACTGATATGTCTCAATGAATTCATCAAACAGGGAACTGCACATAACTCTTTTTTTTTTTAATTAACATTTTAATGATGAACTAGATTCATAATAATCATGACTGATAATGTTTGTAATGACTCAAATATTATGATAATACTAAGTAAAAAGGAAGACAAAACACTCATAACAAGAAACACTTTCAAGTGGTTTAAAGTGTTAGGTTCTTTTTATGGATAAAGGGAACACACTATATAAATAGAACCAAGAATGTATTGTTAACCTAAATAAAGAAAAAGCAGTGTAATCGAAATGTAATGAACAATTATATATATATATATCACCTGGAGCCAGGCTTTATTCTGTGTTTCTATCTCCAAAGCTCAGTCTGCTTTCAGCTTATGATAGCAATGCATATTCTTAAAATTACTTTTCCATGTAAACAATCTCCACACTTGTCACAGGTTTCAGACGATGATGAATGAGATGAAAGTTTCCCCAAGTATACCATTTTATTCCAGTGTAACATAGTGAGTATCACTGTCCTGCAACAAAACTGTACCATCCAATGCCCACCTTTGGCCTCAGTATGCTAAAATAACTAAAGAATATCAAAACCAAGCAAAAGTCACAAGGTTCACAAATCAGACTTCAACAGAAAGATAAGATTGCTTTAAAAACCTCCACCAGCTTTTTAAATAATTGAAACAGCGTGAAGTTGTCTCACTTAAGAGCAGATGTTGTATTAGAAACACAAATCCTAGCTGGGGTATTTTGAGTGTGAAGCCACAGAATCACAGAATCACAGAATGGTAAGGGTTAGAAGGGACCTCAAGAGATCATCTTATCCAACCCCCCCTGCTTGAGCAGGCACACCTAGAGCAGGGAGCACAGGACCGCGTCCAGGTGGGTTTTGAATGTCTCCAGGGAAGGAGACTCCACAGCCTCTCTGGGCAGCCTGTGCCACTGCTCTGGCACCCTCACAGGAAACAAGTTTTTCCTGATATTTAAGTGGAACTTCCTGTGATTCCAACTTGTGCCCATTGCCCCTCCTCCTGTCATCAGGCACCATTGAGGAATCCAGTCCCATCCTCTTGACACCCACTCTTCAGATATTTATAAGTAATGATATGATCCCCCCTCAGTCTTCTCTTGTCCAGGCTGAACAAACCCAGGTCTCTCAGACTTTCCTCATAAGGGAGATGTTCCAGTCCCTTGATCATCTTTGTGGCTCTCCTCTGGACTTGTTCAAGCAGCTCCCTGTCCTTCTTGAACTGGGGGGCCCAGCACTGGAGACAGTACTCCAAATGCGGCCTCACCAGGGCAGAGTAGAGGGGCAGGATGACCTCCCCCGACCTGCTGGCCACACTCCTTTTCATGCAGCCCAGGATACCATTGGCCGTCTTGGCCACAAGGGCACAGTGCTGGCTCAGGGTCAGCTTGCTGTTCACCAGCACTCCAAGGTCCTTCGCAGCAGAGCTGCTTTCCAGTAGGTCAGCCCCCAACCTGTACTGGTGCCTGGGGTTGTTCCTCCCCAGGTACAGGGCTCTACACTTGCATTTGCTGAATTTCATGAGGTTCTTCTCGGCCCAGATCTCCAGCCTGTCTATGACTCATTGGATGGCAGCACAGCCTTGTGACGTATCAGCCACTCCTCCCCAGCTTGGTACCATCAGCAAACTTGCTGAGGCTACAGTCCATCCCTTCATCCAGGTCGTTGATGAATATGTTAAAAAGGGCTGGACCCAGTACAGACTCCTGTGGGACTCCACTAGTCACCGGCCTCCAGCCAGACTCTGCCTGCCCCATTGATGACAACTCTCTGGGTCTTGTTGTTAAGCCAGTTCTCTATCCACCTTACTGCCCACTCATCCAATCCACACTTCCTTAGCTTGTCAGTGAGGATGTTATGGGAGACAGTGTTGAATGCCTTGCTGAAGTCAACTTAAAAGTTCAGTTACAACATTTACATCATCTTACAGTACAAAGGAATACAGTAAAGTCTCCTGTATAATACAATTAAAGTTGTTACACAAGAAAATTTATTAATATCTACCCCTTTTCTTTGTTGTACTCTCCTTTACAATGTCTCTGTGGGTCCAATGTTCAGCAACTGCAGCTTCATCAAGAAAAATTGCATGCATGGGGAGGACCATTTATGAAAAGTCATTAGTATCCCACATTAAACCCGTGAAATAGTACGATGCTCTTTCACCTGCTACGGACAGCATTGGCAGAGGTCAAGCTCAGGCTGGGGAAGCAACAGGTACTTGGCCTGAGGCAGATGCTGAAACTAGCCCAGCCCACGTCCAGCCAAGGTGAGCGCAGGCCAGCCCCAAGACATCAACTCTCAGCTCAGGGCAGAGCCCAAGGTCTTTAGCTAGGAGTGGCAAAAATATTTTAATAGGATACATATGAGTTAATCTATTATTACTCTGTGAAGAACATTTTCATCAGAAACTTGATTCTGAAAAAGCTTTAAAGAGTATCTGGTAGATAGTGGATTAATGTGGTGTTGTGGAGCAAAATATTGGAACACTTTCTTAAGTCTGGCACAAAGAATTAAGAATTTAAAATTTTAAGTTCTTATTACAGTTTATTCACAAAGTGATTTTAATTTTTTTTATTTTATAAAAAATAATACAAAAGTTGCTTCTCATGTATCAGTTAGTTTAAGGATGTCTTCTATCCAGTGTTATTCAGGCTGATATACATAGGAACTGCTTCTGTCATTTTGCTGTAATTTCGTCAACTTGATCAATAAGAACAAAAGAACTGTTAAATTTTTATTCCTGATCAAAGTCCACAAGAGACATGTCAGACAAAATTTTGAAAGCTATCTGCTTTAAAGACCTCAATCTAATTATTTTGATTTGTTTGCAGTATTAAGAGCATTGATCTTTCTCTCCTTCCCTGTTTTCCTTATGGATTCAGTGAATCAGATGGAGGAATAGGAGGAATTAGGAAGAAGACAAAAGTGGCTTCTCTCCAGTATACTATATAGCACCATTTGCAAGCAATATGGGGTGTATCGATATTTGATAGATGAAAAAAGATATAGTGTCTTTTATCTAAAAAGTAATGGTATTACAAAAGTTTTCAGTCAGACCAATGAAAACTTACAAATGCTACATACCTTCCAATGCTCTTAGCAGAGACAAAAAAGGGCTGAGAGCTCTTAAAGCCCCCTTGGTTTTTATCATATTTGTTCTTATTTGTTATGGTTTCAGCTGGGATACAGTTAATTTTCTTCACTGTAGCTGGTGTAGTGCTGTGTTTTGGACTTAGTATGAGAATAATACTGATAACACACTGATGTTTTGGTTATTGCTGGGCAGTGCTGAACTAGTCAAGGACTTTTCCAGCCCCCATGCTCTGCCGGGTGCACAAGAAGCCGGGAAGGGAGGGGGCACAGCCAAGAGAGCTGATTCAAACTGCCAAAGGGATATTCCATATCATATGACGTCATGCCCAGTATATTAACTGGGGGTGCTGGCTGAGAGAAGCGGCAATTGCAGCTCGGGAACTGGCAGCGTTGGTTAGCAGGTGGTGAGCGGTTGTATCACTTGTGGTTTTTTTTTATTTGTTTGGTTGGTTGGTTGGTTTTTTGTTTTGTTTTGTTTGGGTTTTTGTTTGTTTGTTTGTTTGTTTGTTTGTCCATCCTTTCAGGCTTCATTTCTCTCCCTCGTTTCCTTTTTATTATATTATCATTACTATTATTCTTATCATAATCATTGTCATTGTCATTATCATTACCATTATTACTATTACTATTTTATTTTAATTAGTAAGTTGTTCTTGTCTCAACCCACAAGTTTCTTTACTCTCTTATGACAGTACAGAGTTTAAATGTGGTACAGTACCAATTTTATGGAGTGTTACCTTTAACCAGGTGTAATCCAAGAGTCTGGATGCATATAAAAAGATATCTTTTGTGCTAATTCTTTGTGAAAGGAAATTCTTAAAGTAGAAGATCAAAAACACTTCTGTTTTTTTTTTCCCTTAGTGATTTTCAGTACCTGGATTTCCTGATATTTCTTTAGGTACTGTCTTGAAGAAAAATAGACATATTTCTATTGTAGATAAAGTGTATTAAGTAATATATGTTAAAAAGACAAATGTGACTTTTAATTAGGATTTTCAAAACTTAGATGAGATCTTAATTATATTTCTTTTCATAGGCCAAAAATAGGTCAATCCAGTTTCCTGTCAACTGATATTTCTTAATTTTTGTGCCAAATTCAGCTACCAAATATTTCATAGAGAGATCTATATTTGCCTGATTTGTATTGTCCCATTTAACCTAAAGGTCATTAGAAAAAATGTGCCATGCAGAGATTAGGATTAAAATCAAGAGGGAAAGAAAACTGCAATAAAAAAGTCAAATTACTACTTTAATGTTTCATTTAAGAGGATAATCTTTTGGCTGCTTGGTCCTTTTGCAAAATGGTTAATTGTGAAATAAAAATCTGAGAAGTATTTATTTTTAGCTGTCGATTAAAAATATTTAGTGTGCTTATATTTTTGTTTCTATGTTCTGTACTAGAAAATTAATTAATTATGTTCTTATTAAGTTGCAAACTTCTATGCTCAGTTTATACACAGTGCAGTTAATGAAATAAAACCTGGAACTGTTTAGATTTTAATTAAGAAAGAAATGAGTACACAAATAAAACTTATCTCTGACACTTAAGAAGCTTATGATTTCGAGAGAGAACGCTCACCTAGATAGCACAGACATAGGGAGAGAAGACGGGATAGTAAATTCTGTCTCATTGTGATTCCATATCACTATCTGGAAGTGCACTGGAGCAGGTTTTCTTCTTTATATTTTTCTTTAAAAAAAAACAAAAAACTTGTGTAATGTCTGTACAACAATTTACCCTGCTGAATAACCATAGCTGTAGGATTAATAGAAACAGCAGCACACATTTTTGTTACCCATCACTTCATTATAATATGATGGGTTTGTGCTAATTACGGATATGCATGTGTTGTCAGCTGAGGCAGTCAGCAGTATGTCTGCTTCCAGAGGTGATTCTGCATTAATCATGAATAACAAAGAAATGGAACATGTGTATATCCATATTCCTGTAATTATTGCTACATAGCAATAGCTGTGTTAAGCTGGTCTTCAAACTAAATAACACTGTATACTAATAGGCCAGATCCTATTTTCATTTTCTCATGATACAAGTCAATATCGACTCAGTTATACAGTATAAGGTACCATGCCAGACAATGTGGTTTAAATATGGGGATGTCTTAGTAAGGAGGTAAGGTGAATAAGCTGCAGGGGAGTACATACAGTCTTTCCTGTAATGCCACTCCTACAGATGACAAATATCTTCTCCATTTATACAACCAGGAAGATAGTACAGAAAGATGACCTTTTGCTTCCAAAATAAAGATTAATACCTTTAAAATCTTTTCTTGGATTGGTAGGGCTGGAGATGGTACAGACTCATCAAAATCTTAAGTGTTGGATTTTCTATAGTGTATTTAGCAATGTATTCAACAAAAAGTGATCATATGCAGAACTCCTACCCCAACCCACTTCTTTGTGATATGCAGTTTTGTTTCCTGATGCTGTGACCACTGGACTGTAATGTAGAAGCTGGATTTTCCTTTGAATAGGCATTTCTGTTGGCACATAGAGTTTTGTGAGATTTTGCTGACAAAGCAAAATCTAGACAAAATTCAGAGGTTGCATGCTTAGACCTAGAAAACCATGAACCTCTAGGCAGAGACCAGAATGGGCATTTCTCAGTATACTTGACATACGGAACTCTTAAGCTATATATTGAAGAAGATAATCAATGCAGGTAACTAAACAATGAGGCATTCTGGATTTTAACTTGGGATTTGGATAGATTTAGTTGTCCTTGAGCTACTTATGCAGTCTCAAAAACCTTGAACACTATATTGGAAATGTATTTGGGTAACACAAATAAAGTCTTTTTAACTTCAAAATTAAAAATTATCTAATACAGGCTGAGAGATCTGTCCTGGTTTTGGGTGGGATAAAGTTAATTTTCCTCCTAGTAGCTGGTATAGTGCTGTGTGGTGCTTAGTTGCCAGCTGGGGTTAAACCATGACAGTGGCTAATAGGAAAACTATCAGAAGCCTCACACATTTAGTTTTGAATGAAACTATTAATATTTTAAAAGGGAGGAACTGAACCCCTGAAAGGTTGATTTTATTTTTTTTTCTTTTAGATGGAAATATGACCCCATACAATGGATTATTATCCAAAGTACATGTAAAATGATTAATGATATTAATAATTAAGCTTTTAATAAATCTTTTCCCCTCTTATCACCAAAGATGAGCTACATTCCTGCCCAGTTAAATGTTGTTAGATATTCAGTTAATAAAAACCCAGAGTCATTGTTTTAAAAATGTTTCTTGTTGGATAAAGTTTTATTATTCATCTCAAAGTTTGAAATACGTAGAGGTGTATTAGAACTTGAAAAATATACCAATATTGCAAGACAAACATGTGGATGTGTGTATGGGGAGATGGTACAGGAGGGTATGTTAAACAGGATAAAATTCATTATATACATACCACTATGGTACCTAAATTGCTACAAATGTTCTTACCTGTAACTCCTGTCACAAAGTGAATTTTCTGCTGACTATCACGTTTTGTTCCAGATCATTACAGACACCAGAGATTTATCTGCCTATAAAGTCTTGATTCTTGAGGAAAGTAATTAAATATCAACGTTTCAGAATTTGTTATGTCTCATTTAATGCTCTTTTTGACCTTCATAGTTAAAATTTGTTTCATTTCCATACAGTCTTTTTCAAATTCTGTGAAATTTCAAAAATGTTTTTGAAGGAATTTATTAGAAACTGGTTAATGCAATCAAACAAGCTATTTCTAATATGCAACATTTTCAGTTTTGTTACTGACACAACTCAGAGATGTGAAGCTATTTCTCATCAATAGAGTTATGCACCTCATTGACATCAGTGTAAAATGCAACTCATTTTAATCAAAGTCATTGGCAAATAATTTTTTTGTACATAAAAAGTTTGATTATGTCTGAAACAGAGATTTTATTCATTTGACAGCTCTAGGGTTTTTTAAAAGCTTTATTAGGAGAATATGTTTCTTGTTTGATTGTTTGCTTTGAATTGTACAAGTGGTTAAAAATCATAAACTGCATTTTTATCGTATTCACTATTTTTAGGTTTTGTTAAAATGTTAAAATTATAGTGCATTTTTTTAACATTTTGAATACTTTTTAGTTCATGTTTAGTTGGGAGTTTGCATATGTGTAAAAAACAACTATATGTGGTAAGTATTTAATAGAAATATTTATTATGAGATGAAGTCTGTTTGAAAATGCTGCTCAGGAAAAACAAGATTTTGACTGCATCTGTTCAGTTCTTACTCATCAGAAGTTTATGATATGTCCTGTGATAACAACTGAAGTTCAGATAGCTGTCTTGGGGGGGGGGCAACCCCTTCCTGAAAGCTCTGAGATGCATCTGCCCTCCCTATCAGTTTAAGTATGTGGGGAAAAAAACTAAAGAAGCTGAGATGAACTGCTAACGACTTTACATCCTTGTAAAATATTTAGGATAAGATGCTAGAAGGACAGAATGACCAAAATGATGATCATTTATTGCCTTTAGATTT
>VZTV01071160.1:0-10903 GCA_013400875.1 Anhinga rufa | reverse complement strand
ATAAAAGATGGCACAATCATTGTGCTAGGGGAAGGGAGTGTTAAAAATCATTGCATGAGCACAGGCAAAGAGGGAAGTTGTTCTGCCTCTGCTTTCTCCTTCATTAGGCCCTGGGTGTAGGATAGAGACCCTGATGTCTCATAAGCTGCATTGCTTTACCCCTGTTTTGCTTTGCATCTTCTGGGTGTGACATGTTTATCTCTGTCACTGTGGAAAGCTATTGCAGTTGGTATGCTTGCCTGGGTATTTTTAGCAGGTGCTTTGCATTATAAATCCTGCTGGCTTTAACACTGCTGGGTAGACTTGGTATAATTTACCTTTGGTTTAACAAGAAATAGGAGCTGACTCAGGGATTAAGGCGTGTCAAGTCAACACAAATAAAAAATAAAGCAGGGAAGGATTAGTCAGAGATGAATGCAACACAAAAGTTGAGTGTTAATTGTGAGAATGGTGCAGGGGAAGAAGAAATAAAACCTTTATTTGCCCCCTCCTTCTCTGAAGACACAGCCTGTCCTGGGGTCAGCACTGGCAATATGTCCTGTTGATACGCATCTCTCTAGTTTACAGAGATTGCAGCCCTTCTTGCGGAGCTCAATTTCTTTATAGCTCAGGTTTTGAAGTTGTTTCTCTTAGCTTACGAAGTTCCTGCTTTGGTTCCTAGATGGCAGAAAAGGTGAGAGCCCTCAACCACATTTCGTGGTGTGCAGCCTCTGGATGGTGTGGCTGTGAGCAGAAGCTGGCTGCTCATAGGATGAATTGGGAGATGCCTTATTTGACAGAGATTTTCTTCTCTGGCAGCAGAATTTCCCTTATAGGCTCCAAACAACTTAGACATACTGGGATGTGGAGTTGCTGAAACACTAAACCTCTCCGTGCAAGCCTGTCATAGGAGGGAGGATGCTGTTGAGTAACCTAGATGCTTTTCAAATATAGGTTCCTGTGACTTTAGTGAAAGGCGAGCAGTGGTAGCTGCAAGGGAATAGTGACATGGCAACAATGAAAAATCTGTGGAAAAGGGACTGGTCTTCCCTGGCCAATCCCTACTCCTCTTTGGAGAATAAAAGACCCTGAAGGTTTCAACACCTGAAGGAATTACAAATCTTCTCTCTTCCCCGAGGATGAAAGGGGTTATTCTGTTCAAACTGCTGGGGTTCACGCTTTTGCTATATAATAAAGGCTCAGTGTTTATTCCTTCAAGGAGTGTAGGGTAAGCTACCTTGCATTATTATCTCCTGTTCAGCACAACTATCCATACACATATATGGACCTAACAGTGAAGCCCCTATCACACATTTCAGGCTTTCACATTACCCTGTTCATATCCCACACTTCATGGCAGCAGCACGCTTCGGCCAGAATATAACAGAAGTAAGACAGCTCAGTGGCTTTTGATTTTTTTGTTCCTAGACTACCTGTGCCCTGCCTTTGTCAGGAATAAACGGTTATAACAGACCTTGAAACAATAAATTTCATAGCCTCAGGTTGGTTTCTTATCAATTATTGTCCTCATTGAAAAGCTCTTTATATTTCCTTTCAATTCTTTTTCTACTGACAAGAAGATGTGAGGACTAATTTAGAAGGAGATAATTAGAGCAGTTGTATGTGCACATGGACATGTACACATTCTCTTTCAAGGTAGTGTAAAAATTGTGATTAGTTGTTTAGATTAGTTATGCTTCAAATTCCCAATCAAAATTAGATGTTTATTGTGCTAGTCACAGCAGTTTCACATAACAAAACACTGTTCCTGCCACTGTTGTCTGGCAGCAGCCTCTGATAAAGAGTGGAGGTAGGAAAGGGCTGAGGGCTGCAAAATTCGCTAAAGTGAGCACAGGACAGCTGAGTTGGATCTCTTCACTGCAAGTGTTGTATTTCAGCCCAGGAGTGGCATTGTCTCATGCTGCATGGGCAGAATCCTGGTAAGCAACAGGGTGGAAATGTAGAAAGACCTCGTTGCCAGACTTCTGAACTTCTGTGAATACAGAAACATGAGATGCTATGTACCAGGTTGTATGATGGAGTGGGTATCTGTGGGTTGGGACTCTGTGACTATTGGGCAGGAACAGACAGGGTACTGCTCCAAAATACTGCTTCCATCAGGGCTGGCTTTCCCTGTGCCATGTATCTGAGTGGGATGGCACTGCACAGGTCTGAGGAGCCCTCACAGGGTTAAGGACAGCTGACATCCTGTCTATTAACTCATTTAATTCCTCTGCTGGGTTAAATCTAAGCCTACCGTGCTGAACATCTCTCTGGTAATACATGTGAGCCTAAGGGAAGGTGTTGCTATGATGCCTTCAGAGAATATGGTTTTGTTTTTTTTTTTTTAATTAATTTGCTGCAAAAAGAGCAAAGAATGAGCAGAAACACTTAATTTTTTTTATTTTTATTTTGCCCCACCATGGTGTCATGAAGAGGAGACAGGAGGAGGGATGATGCTGGTGCCAATGGAATATGAAGCCCCTATCATTGTGCTTGAAGACTAAACCAATGAAAATCTCAGTCATACAAAATGCTTTATATCTGATCTTTCACTGTAAATGTCATATAAAGAAAGGATCTCTCTGATATTTCAAGGAGCAGCAAAGTCTGTGATGACACGCTGGTATCAAGATTTGCATATTTATTATAGATAAGCTGTCAAAATGTATGTTTTCAATTTCACCTTATACTTGGAATTTAATGATGCACATAAAGGACAGAAAATCTTTAATATTAATATTAATATGATTTTAGATTATAAGACTTCATTGTGGATATCAATCACCTAACCCTTAAGGACATGTCACTCAAGTTGATATAGTTTATAGAAAATTAATGTAATCCATTCTGTATGATCTATTGCAGGATCGGGGGCTTGGGAGGTGGTACGGGGGATAGGCAGGGGGTTGGCCATTATTAGTTTGCAATACTTTCTTAGATATGTTAAGTTCCTAGAGTAGATTAACTCTCACTGACCTAGGGCTTGCTTTCTGTCTTTCATGTAACTGTTAAGGCATTGTGCAACCTCTAACCTGAAAGAGAGTTTGCAGCTTTGCTGATGGCCCTGTGTTGTGTCAGTGTTTCCATAAGTAGATTGTATTTTATCAGCAGGATGTACTGCTGGAGAAATATTTTGCTTTCTCTTGCTACTTAATAGCTTTAAAGTGGATGGAAAGTTACAGCTTTCAAGTGTCTAAAGGGGAAGACAAAGAGGAAAGTAGTTGAGAAGTGTAACTCACTCCTGTGATTGATATGGCTGGACATAGCTGCAGAGATGGGAGCTGGAAAAAAGGAGGGCTGTGGCCATCAAGTTTCTTAAACTCTATTGCTGTATCATGGAAGAATCACCCTGATTTTTGGAGGAAAGCTTTAAAAAAGAGTTATAGGCCTTGTCTTTTTTCATATCTTGTTAAAAGGGCTCGTTCACTCAAAGCAATACCAAATCAACCTTCTTACAGCTCCTTTGCATGGGCAGAGGTTGCTAGATAATATTCAGAGAGGATAATCAAGGTTTGGATCTCTTACTAGTATCTGGGGTATTTGCTGCAGTCCATTACCTACTGCATTTGACACCAGCAGCGCCAGTGGAGTTCACATTCAGGACCTTTAGGAAAAGACAAAACTTGGACCAGGCTGTGACAACTAAATCTATTTTCCTTCAAGCAGGGAGACCGAACAAGGTCATTGCAAGCTCTCCCTTGCAACTGTTCTATAACTAGAAGAAATATTTGTGGGCAAACAGATCTAGGACTAGTTTCAAGCTCTGTCACAGACGGGATAGATATTAAATAAGCTACAATGGTAGATATTAAATAAGCTACAATGGTGTTCCTCCTTGTGAGCAGCTCTGCTGTCCTGCCCTTTCTTTGCAGGCCTTATGTTCAGACTGTTACTGTGCTGGGACAAGGATATCTTTCCCAAGGATGAGAGTGTTAAGGATGAGAGTGTTAAGCCTCCTGATGAAACCATGTCTTCATATTGGTTTAGTTTTGCTGGGTTGTTTTTTCTATGGACCAAGAAGAAGCAATCCAACATCAGAAATGATCTTTTGTTTGGATCCCTGTTTTGAATTAAGTAACTGATGCTAACTGGGTCTTTAGGAAGCAAAATGCTACCACTCACCTTTTGCATTATTTTGTAATGTGTGTCTCTGAGGGACACCTAAATTTGTAGAGGGCAGCTGGGCTCTGACACCATAGTGGAGATGGAACTGGAAACTACCATGCTAATATTTCCACCAGCAGAGAATCATAATGTGAAAGTTCAAGCATGAAATAAGATGATGGGAATCTCTTTCCTTTTTCCACTTTATAATACCTGCAGCAGACAGGTAGGGGAGCTCTTATATTTAGCACATGGAAGTACCAGGAAACCCTGGCAATGAGGACTGGATCAATGTAGTTAGTGACTGCTGGAATTTATACATGTACACACTCCTCTTATCTCTGAAAAAGGCAGTATGCACAAGCTCAATAAATAAAAAAAAATTTTAAAGGGCAGGTGGGAATGAGGAGGGGGGCAAGGATGGCCTGAAAGAACTGTAGTGGCAGTGCTTTAAAAACCCCTTCCTTTCATCATGGCTTTTAATGGAGTTGAGTTTCCACAGATCTTGTGTTAACAGCTTGGTTTCTGTCTGATATTGGGGTGGGGATGGAGGGATTGCATTGCATCTTGTTTGTATAAATTAGTTGATGGATGAACACCCTGAGCATGTTTCCTTCTTTTAAATAGTACCAAAGCTTCACTAGTACAACTTTCTCTGCATGCTGGCAAAATGCTGAATAGGGAGATCTTCCTCAACATGTTCATGCCTCTAGAGCAACTGTGAAAACAATAAATTCCAAATTCTGTTCTATTTTGACTGCTGTTTACCTCTTTGGTGTTTCTTTTTTTTTTTCTCCCTGCTCCCCCTCCCTACCTCTTTTCTCCTGCTTGCATATTTAGGACACTTACTCATCTGCGTAACTGTCTCATCTATTTCCTGTAGGCCTCCTGCATAGTAGTATAAGCAATGAAATAACCTAATCAGCCAAACACGTGTGCTCTTTCTTGCCTTGTGCATTTTCTCCTAGTTGTATCTGTTTATCTCCTTGTCTCCAATATCTGCTTTTATCTATTAGTATGTCTTCTTTCCCATGTTTTATCCGTTAATACCTCTTGTTCAGCTGAGGATAAACTCAGTAATAATTGCACTATAAAATGAAGAGTACACTACATGTCTCTTATTGCTCAGGGGTCTGTTAATTGGAATTTATAAAGTTCAATAAACAGTAATCCAATAAGACCTAAACTCTTATTCATTTATCTTAGAGGTAATATCCAGGCTGCCAGCAGCAAGCTGGAAGTGGCTGAGCCACAAGCCTCGGTCGCACATGCAGAATGGATTTGTCTTTTTACCTCTCTGTAGTAGGTATCTGCGACTGTGAGTCTCCCAGCAACCATGTCACCTTGGTGGAGCCTGACGGTAGGAAATGTTTTTCTCTCTGTTTGGGAGGCTTTGAAGGAATGTGGTAATAAGCAAGTCATGCAAAGCCAAAAATAATATATTCCCTCATGTCTGGGCCTGGCTAATAGATCAATGCAAGAGGTAGTCAGTCACAGAATCACAGAATGGCAGGGGTTGGAAGGGACCTCCAGAGATCATCTCATCCAGCCCCGCTGCGTGAGCAGCACACCCAGAGCAGGGGGCACAGGACCGCGTCCAGGCGGGGTGTGAATGTCTCCAGGGAAGGAGACTCCACAGCCTCTCTGGGCAGCCTGGGCCGCTGCTCTGGCACCCGCACAGCAAAGGGGTTTTGCCTCATATTTAAGTGGAACTTCCTGTGTTCCAACTTGTGCCCATTGCCCCATAATCAGGAATCCCATGACTCCAGGCATTTCCCCTTTTTTCAGTTGGACACTGCTAATTTAAAACACTGGTTTCATGCCCCCTCCAAACTCTGCCTTTTAAACCTCACCCATCTACCAGTGGTATCTGCCCTCCTCCTTCACTCTGGCCTAAAGCACTGTTTATGAATTGTACTGGGCATCACTGGCTGATTTTCAGCTCAGCCTATGTTTTAATGGAGGGTGAGGGCATGGAGCAGCTCCGTGATATTTGTTTGATACTGTGCTGTGAGCTCTGCACATAACAGTATTGGGGTTGCTGTAGTCCACTGCAGTTGCAGCCAGTACTGGAATCCAGAAGACACTGATCAGGTACTGTCCCTAAAGCTGTCTGTGAAAGTAATGCAAATATGGGGTGAGATAGGGTCATGTTTCAAGACCTCTTGTTGACCAGCATGGGGCAGATTGAATAGCCCTACATTTTGGTAACAAACAATTAAGTGTTCTGTAATACAATCCCTGTGGATGCTGTACCAAATATATCTCGATATGATGCAACCTAAATAGCAATGTATTGACTGGCTGGCTAAACAGATAACATGATACCCAATTATTGGATCAGTGTATCAGTTTGGGAGCAAAAAATGGTAGGACCTGAAAGTGTTTTACACAGGATGCTGGGAATTGTAGGCAGCACAAAGGAAGCAACTAACTGACTTGCTAAAAGCCTTTTGAAGAGTGGTACAACTGTGTGCTTGCTGCTAGCTGGAAGGCAGACTGTGGAAAAATGATTTGTCAAACAAATTTTCCTAAAAGTCTTCTGTGGTTTTTTTTTTGTGTATGTTTTTGTTTTTGTTTTTTTTGTTTGTTTTGTTTTGGTTTGTTTTTGTTTTTTTTACCTCTATAATAATTTCAGGCTTTTAAGCTGAGCTTATAAAGCTAGATATATTGCTTAGAAAACCCCTTTGAAACTAACATTTCAATATCTCAGAGTGTTTCCCAGGAAACCCTACAGAAACTTTTCCAGCATGCAGCAGTGTCTTTGCTCCTGATAAATAATTGCTGTAGATTTGACGGAAGATGCCTGTACTGGGGATTGCACAGCTGAGCTGAGGGTCAGCAATCTCATTGTTTCCAAACTCTTCTGCAACTTGAAGCAAGACATTCAGTCAGCCCCTCTCCAGCAGAATGAGACTAATGCTGGTGGCTTCTCTTATTACAAATGCCCACAGTGCTTCTGCATTATTTGGTTACCTGGATGCTCAAAAAATAGCTTGATCTTGGTTCTGTGTCATTTCTACGTCTGCCTACTTGTATCCTGCAATGGGATAAGAGCACCCTCCTAAGATTTTGAAACAGTGATTTATGTCAGTAGTTTCTACATCATTGCCTAAGCACTGATGAGCTCTTTGCAGCATGATGGGATTGGCAGAAGTTCCCCAACTCAAAGTGACAGGCAAAAGTTCAGATAACTCCACTCAATGTTTTTTTAGTGTAAGGTTGTTATCTTGGGATCAGCAAGTCTTTGAGATGCAGAAAGCAGAGGTTAAGAGAGTATACTAGGAAAAGAGCATACATATTTGTCCTGTTCTTGTGCTTTTTCACTTAATAGCCATTACTGACCACTGCCAGAGACAGGATACTGGGATAAATAGACTTTGGGCCTGACCCAGCAGGCTGTGGTTACAAACAGCCCTCCTGAGACCCCTCTCTCTGCATTCACTGGCTGCTTAAATAACTTCGGACCATCACACTTTGTTCCGAGAGCCTCATCCGTGTATCTAAAATGAGGTGGGAGGAATCTCTGTCTCTGGGTCTATTCTAGTCAAGTAAAAACTAAAACCGTAACAGTGAATGGCAAATGCTCTCCAAAACCCATAAGTGATGTTGGGCAAGGCAGTATATTTGGTGCTCTTTTTCTTTACCCACTTCTGGTGATGAAAAATCATTTACTGAAGAAAACTAGGCTTGTATAAACCCTTAGTTCATCAGTGTGGCAACTGCAGCAATATATTCAATCCTTTCATACTTCAGTGTTGTAACAGCTTAATATTAGTTGTTAGACCAACATATGTCCCTGATTTAAGAGTATTCACTTTTTTAGGGCTGTGGAAAAAATGCAGCCTCTGTGGCGAAGAGAGAAAAGGGACCTCAATTTTAGCAGCTTTAGTACTGAAATGGACAAAAATCCTACCCTTGATTCAAAGCTTCAAAGGTGTAAAGTGAAGGCTCGTTATGACCTGTTCTGTCAAATGAAGCACGGTAGTTGTTCAGAGGTAATATCCTCATATATTATTGTGCTTAAAAACAGGCAATGTCATAAACTTTTTGAAGCACCTAACATACTACAGAAGCTGTGCAGGCTGGTAAAGTCACTAGTTAACATCTCTAAATCATGTAAAGCTGCCAGTGTTATATTATTTTCTGATGTTTTCAAGGTGACCTGCCATCCTCACTATAAACTGGATTTTAATATTTTTTTTCAGAAGGGAAATGCATCTACTCTGGGGTGGTGCATAACAGCCTTTTAACCATGTTGGGGCACTGTTCTTTAGCTAGTGGCTGAGGACATGTGGCCTGACCAGAACAAAGAACTGAAGAATTTGTTGTTGACCATCATCACAATATTGACATCTTTTTTCAGTAATTCAAGCTAGGGTCTTTGTTTCTGCATTCCTTCATAACCATGAAGCATTGGTTCAACTTGAACACAGGTAGGCCCATGGTGTCTTCCTGCTGAGTTTTTCAGCCTCAGCAACAGATTGAATACTACTCTTGTGGGTAGGGCAATAGGATCTGAAATGCCTGGGGCAGCGCTTAGGCCCCTGTGGGCTTCACTTTTTTTTTCTCAAAGATAATACTGCCAGGAATAGAGTTTGAGATTTCTGTAACTTATTTTTAAATAGGGGCCAAAAGTTAGGCTTTTAAGGCTATATATAGGTGCCTAAGTGTGTGGCCTAACTTTCAGAGACTAAATACACAGCAGACCCCACTGAAATCAATGGGGTTATTTCTGTGCTTGGCAGTTCTGAAAAAATCATGCCACTATTCTAGTGGGAGCATAGATTTCTAGTTCCCATAATGTGTCATGGTAAGATATACCTAGGCCAGGGTCATATGGAGCTCAGTGTTTTGAACAGGAGCATCTCTCCTGATTGTTTTATTCTCAGCATGCTGTGGTTTGCACCAATCCATCCCCCAAATCTCCCCCCCTCTCTGAGCTGCAGTACTGCTTCGCTGACCATGTCAAAAGTTCACTTTGTTCCTCTAGAAGTCTTTTGCAGCCTGGTTAATGTTGGCTACAGTGTTTGTTTTGAATCAGATTAATTAGGTTTTCCATGACTGGTGTTTTAAGGGCTCTTGATACATGTGTTCTGAATATTGTCTCTGGATGTGTTTTGTGGACAGTCTTTAGAAACGTTTGTGCTGTGGTGGTGTTTGTTGCTAATTGCCGTGATTTGTTGAGGCATAGGACAGCTGACTGATTTCACTGTGAGCTAGGGCAGGCAGGAAAATAGTAAATTTTATTGAGGGGAGAAGAAAAAGTAGGAGACAAATGCATTGCAAGTTCTAATGAGATTTTCTTTGTTAAGTATCAAATAATTATTTTGAAAGGCAACTAAAGAGAAGGAACTTTTTGAAAAACAAACAAAAAATAGAAAAAATTAAAGAATTTACCAAAGAAACATAGCTGTTCCCTGCAGCTATGTTAAGGGAGAGAGGTCCCTTTACAGGGAACTTAGAATGCTTAAACGTGGTTGTCCAATATTTGACTTCCAAACTCCCTTTAAAAAAAAAATCTTGTTAACAATTCATTTTTACTAAGTACAGCATCATTTCTAAAAACTCCAATGACTCCCAGTGATTTCTAAAACTGTAGCTAAACATGTAGATCATGGCAGCACTGTTGGTCTCTGCTAAACTTAAATGAATCTGTAGGAAGACACCTATTCCCTCTCCTGTTGAGAACAACTTCCCTTAAAGATCTTGCATGTATTTAGTGACAACTTTTCCTTGTATAGATCAGACTGTCAAAACTGTGCCTGGGGCTGAAGTTTATCTCCAAAAATGTGTTTATTTCCATCAGTGATAAGGATCTGGTTCTCTGACAGGTTTTCTCTCCATGGATCAGTATTTTCCTTAGTATCTGAAAGCTGATGGCTTCTGACTGAAGGTTTGGGATATAATCTGGATTATAGCGCAGAGAAATTGTTAGGAAAAGTTCTGTTTACGGTGTACTGGGATAAAGAGAGGCTTTCTTCCAAACACCGAGGAAAGCAAACCATTTTTTGTTCCAGCTGCTGATAGTCATAGAGATTATGTTCATAATATAATAGACACAGACATAGAGTTGGATATCCAGAGAGTCCAGAATTCCAATTTGGCAGATTGCTATGGATTAGTAGCTTTTTAATTTTGGTCATATTGTTGTCTGCTTAATGTATGTAAATTTGATAGCGTGCATCTTTTGCACTCTCTCCTAGCTCAGGGCTGCTGTGGTCAGGGTGATATACTGCAATGATGGTCTGGGATAGATGTTATTGTGGAGTTGGTGCTTTTTTAGCCTGTCAGCAATTCTTGGGGTTCCTGGTCTTGGCGTCTTGCCTAGGCCCTGTCCTTCTGACTGCTGAAATACCCACTTTGTTCAGAGACATGTTCATACACCAGCCATTGTGTGGAGACTGTTTTGGCTGAATTGAGTTGCATGAGCACTCCTCAATTTTGAGCAAGCCTAAACTCTTTTATGGGTGTCCCCTCTCACAGTGTGAAAGAGGCTTTTCTCTTNGGCTTTTCTCTTCCCTTTGGTACAAAGAACAAAAGATGTTTAATGGTTAGGGACTTTCACACCAGCTAATATGCATCAAGAGAAGGAATGGAAAGCAGGAATCCTGTCCTTTACTTGAATGCTTTTTGCTGTATTATAAAAGTTACACTAGCTTGCAAATTTATTGGTTTCAGCAAAAACGTAACTGCTGTTCCTCCTCCTCTTTTACACTCTCCCTCTAGTGTTATCAGCTACATCTGGCAAATACTGTCCACCACTCAGGTAAGAGTTGTTACACTGGAACAAGCAGTAAATATCACCAGTGTTTTG
>VZTV01071147.1:5619-29657 GCA_013400875.1 Anhinga rufa | reverse complement strand
TCCTGCCCACCCCCACCCCAACCCTCTAATTGGAAACCCATAGCAGGTGCAAGTTGTCTGCCATCTTTTCCTCCACAAGAATCTTGAGTACTTTCTTCTGATAAACATTCATCTTACAGTCCAGTTCGAACTCACTAGGCTCTACGACAATTCAAACGCATCAGCTGTAATTGCCGTGCATAAATATATGCATGTTTAAAAATACCGTTACCATTGATGCTTGTCTGTTGGTTGTTACAAGGCTAGATGCTCCATAATTTGAGTTCAGGCTTCCGATTGGCCCATTGTGGGATGGTCCCAATAAACTATGTATATCTCCATGGCCACCTGATAGGCTTGTTGAAGGCCCCACAGCATGATTTCGTAGTACGTGAATGGCATCATCGAGTCTGTCCAAGCGATCCTCCATTCGAGACTGCTGTTGGGATTTAAGAGGGACAGTAACAGTCATTACTGACTACATCTGCAGACTCCTTATACCATAACAGCTTCTACCTCGGAGATATTAAGGATAGAAGATGAAATGCAGTATCAAAAGACTTTGAAAGCACCTACCAGCACTACAAACAAACAGGAAAAAGAAAAGATATCTGGAGATTTTGCTTGAGAAAGCATTCATTCCACAAATAGGTGGCAGCTTTTAAAGTGAAGCTTATTATAAGGTTAATGTTACTCAGCTTCTATCACATGGCATGAACAGGAAAAAAGGAAGTGCTACAAAATAAACTATCTAATACAGGGTGAGAAAGAATGATCATAAAAATCAGCCTCACCACGTTGGTAACAATTAAGAGAGGCAGTGGCTTTTTGAGAACCTGTATTACAAAAAAAACTGGACAAAACTTTAAGTTATCATTTTCTAAAATGGATTTTTAAACAGATTAGATATTTCAGAAGTAAAAGCAAGTTCTGTATGTTACTGCAGAAAAGTCTGCCTTAAAATTACTTTCCTTTTTAAAAAAAAAAAAGACCAAAAAAACCCCCAAAACAAAACTAATTCTGACATTGCAGCTCTCTAGAAACTGAAACAGCAGAATGTTGGAGTCAAAAGATGGGTCATACGCTACACTAATTTCAGTTTTTTAATGGGGAATCCAAAGAAAGCATTAATTGAAACACAAAAAGGCACCATCTAAAGTGAAATAGTACCTCACAGACATCCTTTAAGAAGGACATTGCATCTTGCAAATGCTCGTGAAGTTGCTGTTCAACTCGATTTTTCTGGCAAAGTCAAGACAGAACAGGAAGCAAAGCACAGGTTAAGATTAATTCAAAAAAGAGGTGAGGAAACAGCTGATGTGCATGTCAGCAATAAATTGTTAGTCAAGTTAATGCAACAGAGATCTGATTATATTAAGATAAGAAAAGTCTAATATTTAACACTGCAGTTATGTTAGCATTTTAAGATGTACGTATCAATTTTATTTCATTGCAAAAAAATACTGAAGAAAAGAAAACTGATTTAGCTTAAATTTATTCTTGTTAGACAGAAAAAAAGAAATTACATCTGTGGAAACTAGAAATATTAACAGGTTATCAAAACCTTCCCTCAAATTTTTCCCCTCTCCTCCCAGTGCTGTATCAGAAATTTAAGAAGTCAGTAACTTAAATCCTCTGCTGAATCTTCAAAAGAAAATTTACAACGCTTAATTCCCGTGTGTTCTTCTGTAAAATGTTTCATTAATTAATAAATTAACATTCTCTAATAACAAATAATAATTACCAATAAAATATATTAATACTTTAATGACAGCATAATGAAAACAAGCCCAAGAGACTACCATTCAGGGGAGAGAGGGGGGAGACAAGTAATGCGAAGGCATGAAGTCTTTATCTTTTCTCCAGACTGAACTTTAGATAAGAATTAGCTATGGATTTGTGAAAAGGTACCAGAATCTCATAACAGCGCTTTAGCACCAGCTGTCCTCAGCACAGAAGCCTGATGCCCAAGGAACAGATGGTGAAAGACACACCCTGCACGTCTTATATTGTTCAACTGAACAGGCCATTTGTTAGCAAAGAATTCATTTGTAATGCTATCCTACTGTTTCCTTTAATGATATGCAGGATTTATACAAAACCAAGCCTTCAACTTATAAGTAAAAAGTACTATGTTGCTTTCAACAATTCTTACCAAGGAGTGTAGAGAGTTTTCATAGTTTGGAGATGAGGGGGCTTGTCCTCCACTCCTAGACCACTGACTGGCACCTGTCAAAATTGTCTAGGTTAAACGCACAGATTTATGCAGCAGAAGTGGGAAGCAGAGACGCAGCATTTCTCAATGTAATTAAAACCAACGTATTCTGCATAAAGGTAAGCTAACATATGGGTATACAAAGGAGGACGAATTCCTTCATTCTACCTTATTGAGTGATAATCTTTATATCCTGGCATCTGTAGGGTTAGACACCTTATCGATAACAAAGCACTGACATCTTCAAAGTACTTCAACATTAAAAACAGTGGACTAAACACACACACACACTGTATCTGAAATACCTGCTTTCTGCCAGTGTCACCATAAAAGAATTGCTGAATTCTTTCTTCTTCAGATTATGTTCAGTATACGCAGGCATATCTTTAACAGTATTAAAATATACAGTGAAAATATTTGAAGAAAGCAAACAGACACTGAATTAAGGATAACTGAAAAACCATTTTTATGCCACCTCTCCACTAAATAAGAAAACTTAAAACTAGATCTAAAAGCTTTCTTTATCTTGTCTAGGTCTACACTATACCGTTTTAGATTATAATGCATTCCAAGTTTAGAAGTGTAAAAACACACGTAAGTTATTCACAGTTGTTATTTCAGATATATTTAAGGTAAATTGGCAGCTAAAGGATCATTGACTGTGCAACAAATTGACAATTATATCCACATAACCTATACACTGAAAATTCAAATGCATACCCATCCTAACCTGCCATAAATATGCCTAATTACCATGTAAAATTTAGAAATAATTAGATGCGAAATGCAATAACTAAAAAAGCAGTACTTTTAAAACAAGCCTGAAGTAGTACATGTATTTTTCTCACCAACTAATAACGCATCTTTTATAAAGATACTACATGAAGTTCTATGTCCATTAGAGACAGCTTCCTTTCAGCCATACAAATGTAATAATAAAGCAATTACATTAATAAATTATGGACATACAATCCAAAGCAGCTCATTAAAGGAAGAGCCTGTGGGCTTGTTCTTTCAATAACAGCCAGAGCTGTACGTCTGGAAAACTGGGAAAAGGTTTAATAACATTACAGTTCCTTTGTTCAGAGAGCTGCAAGTAGTTACCTTTTAAAGAACGGGTTTTATTTAACAAAAAGAGTACAGCTTGCATAGCTATTAAAACACCTAAATATTTCCTTTCTAATTAAAAAAAAAAAATAAGCCATCTTCAATTTCACAAAAGCCCAGAGCTGCCATAACTGTGCTGGAATTCTCTTTTAAAATATAATGACATCAGTGAGTAAGTTTATAATTACCAATTTTCACTTCACACAGCTACTCTGGGTCTGAATCTGTAGTTTCCCTCTGCATTATTTCACTCCTGAATTTGGGAATAATGCTTGGAGTCCCACTTATTTTTGCAAAGCATTAATGAAACAACTTTAGAATATTTTGGCTCAGTGTAATGTTCAAATTTTTATCTGGTCAAAACTCCGTTTTTAGAGACAAGACCACAGTCAAGGCTCTAATGAGCGCTCGCTACTAACAGGATTGAGTGTACTACTTCCTACAGTAAAGCATCAGCTGACTATTACGCAGAAAGGCAACCAGTAAAGGAAAGAAAGCAACTAGACTCAACGCCTATGCATCTAGTCTGAGTTTGGGTTTGTTTTTTTTAAGTGGAAAAAGGTACTATTTTCTTAATGTAAGCCCAGAACAAAACTCTGAGCAGGACTTCTCACAAAGGAAACAAAAATAAAGGTGGGAAGGGAATATTCAACTCCTCCTCTCAAACAAACAACCCAACCGCAACCTGCAGTTTTTAATCACACCTCTAGTAACGCTAGTGCTCTTTCTGTGCAGTGGTGGCATACTCTGTCCCCATGACTGCGCAGGTTGCCAGATGGCACTGATTTCCTGCTTTCCTCATTCCGCTCACCCCCCCTTAGAAGTTTGTGCATGAAATCCACCAATTATGTTAAAAAGCATCCTGGCACCGCAAGCCCTGCAATTAACAACTGCAGCTTTTAGTGCAGCACCAACATAGCAGCATGAAAAAACAAATAAGCCAGGCAAGTGTTCGGATTTACAGGGGTCATCGATAGTAATCACTGTAGTATTGTTCTTACTCTCAGAGTCTCCCCAACACTAATCCCCTGGCTCCCCTTTCAAACACACGCTCCCATCAGAGTAAGCAGAGGGCTGATTTTGCATCCTCAGAACCCTTCTGAATACCTCTGATCCTGGGAGAAGGATTCTTAAAATACCAAGGCTCCCACCATTCAGATCCGTATATAAACCTCACATACATATACACAATCATTAAAACTATGCAAGCAGCTAAGCTCTGGGCATGTTTATGTAAAATTAGAAATTAAATGAGGGCAGGGAAGATGAGACACATGCTATTGTCTCATAATACTTGGGGGTTTTCATCCTGTTGTTCTCCAAGCTTTTACTTTAATTAATAAAAAAATGTCGTTAGTCCTTATTCAGTAACATAACAGACAAACGTGAGCTTATATATTTAAGTGTCTCATGAAGCTATATCTCTCAATGCTTTAAATGGCAAATAGAGTGCTCCTACTATAATTTACAATCAAAGAATAGGTAAATTATGACTTAGTCAAATCTATAATAATAAGAATGCTAAATAAACAAAGAAGTAACTGCAAAAGGGGACAATCACAATGAAGGCTAAAATGCTCCAAAATATATTATTTTAGTATACACAAAACATTTGTTTTATCTGCAATAACTTTTTGGGTCAGGACAGAAAATGGCTACCAGGAGTATAAATAGCCATAAATATAGTAGCAATTACTTTACATTGTGCTTCACTGTGTTCTTAGAGACTCATCTGGGAATAAAGATAAAAGTCCAGATTCATAAATGAAGGTAATTAACTACTGGAGCAATTTACCAAAGGCTTGATAAATTTTGTATCACTGGAATTAAAGGGGGTGGGAGGGTATAATTGTAAAGCAGATGCTAAGTTTGCGCCTGAGAAGGATTTCAGTATTATTTGCTTATTTCTACTACTCTCTTAGCCATCAGATTCCAGAATAAGGAACACAAATCAAAGTGCAAATATGGGAGAGTTTTATATTTGATACAGGTTCCAACAGACAAAGGCATCAACAACCCAAATCCTACAGACCTCAAATTTGTATTCTAAAACCACAAATTAGCTAGTGCTTTCATGCTTACAAAATTAGGTGTGGTATCTAATCAGGAGACTCCAATTGGGATCTTTAAAATGTTAAATACTTTGAAGTGTCAGAACTTCCTTCTTCCAGCCACAGAGCTCTTTTCAATATTTGCTTTGATGTTGAAGTGAAAATAATAATTTTCTGGTCTGCTCTACCTTTTCAGTGCAACATGGATACACAAAGCATTTTTTGTCAACTGTAATCACTAAATCAAAAATCCCATTAATCCCATCGTTACTCAATTCAACATCATTTTTTCAGTTATAGGAAAAAAAATGCCCAAAGCAGCTGCTCAGGTATGCCATGTCAGATAGTCATTAATCCATTAAGTCCACAGAAAAACAGAACAGTGTCCATTAAACACAAGTGAAGTATGAATGATGAAAGTTTTCTGAGTGACGTTGCATATATAGGTGTGCACAGTCACATATATATGAATATGACTGCACGTTGCATGCAATATCTTTATTAATTTCGTCATCTAGATTACAAAAGTGTTCAGCTAAGCTCATTCTGTACACCCTTCTCTAAGTTAATTTTGGGCTTTTTTAATAAAAAGCAAAACACTCTTGCAAAAGCGCCCAATGGCCAGGAGCCTGCAGGGATATATTAAACAACAGAGAATGGGAAAACAGACTGTTGTATAAACGTTAAATAATTTAACAAATTGCACTATAGGAAAGAACAGGGTTAAAGTTACATCATCTTGCTTGTAATTCTAGTTCTTTGTTAAACAACAAATTTAAGTCAATGGAGCTTTCACAGTCCTCTCTATATGGAGAACAGCTGTTCAACTTTTACTAGACAGCTGAGGCCACGGTGTCTGTGAAAGCTGCACTACCCACTAATAGCTGTAGGCAGCTGCCCACAGTTCATCCCCACACTGGAATGCTTCTTCCCACATTCACACTACAAACACACAAAGCACAGGTGACAGAGGTGGCTGCAATACAGAGCATTTATTTGAAAAAATGCCAGAAATTCTTCTCCCATAGAATGAAAGCATTCATGAAAGATACGAATGAAAAGCTATCCTGTGTAAAAATTGGATAGTCTCATAGGCTACTATATTTTCATTAGAGGGAACACACATCTGCTGTGTTTGTCACCAAAAGCTGCCACAGAGTTTGAACATACAGCTTTAAAAAAAAGCCCCGACCCAACCAAATCACTCTTATTTCTCTCCAATGGTACAGATCTGTACAGATATCTTTATAGCTGTGATAGTATATGGTCATTCAACGTTTTCAAAGATTCTTTTAATAAGCTAATTTTCAAAGCCAGTTGCCTGGAATTTAAGTGAATGCTTATAACAAAATATATAAGAATTTGTTTTTATAAATCCGGGTTTAGTACAATGGAAAAATAAAATAGAGAAGTAATTATGCAAGGAAGCTACCACTGATTTCACCACGATTCCAAATGGAATGTTTTCAAAACAACAAACAAGTTATTGACAAATGGCTAGTCTCTACCTGTAAGAGGCGATGGTGATCCAACTGGTGTTGATGGATTCGATGGAAAACTACTGCTGGTATGATCAGGAGAATAAATCTAACAACAGACAAAAGAGATTGTATATCAATACATGTCATAATACACAGTACAAAAAAAATAGCTATTAGGATTCTTTTTCGTGCTTTTAATTGTCACTCTTGATGCTGGACTGATAAAAAAACAATTTGATCCTTCAATCACAGCTCTGCTTTATTACACCCAAGGCTCTAAAAAATGTCCAGAGAACTTTCATTTTCAAGCAGCTGTCAAAATAAGCACAGCCTGTATTTCTTAGCGACACAAATATAACTGATCTTCCTTCTACTTCAACAGCAGCAGAAATTACAGCCTTTTTATCACTGAAGGGGAACGATATACGTGAGAGTTAACACTACACAGATAATTATAACAAACCAACCTTCAGGAAAATGTAGAGGAATAATGACTTCCCAAACTTTAGAGAGAGAAAATGTTTTAGCAGTCAACACATGTTGTCTTCTAAAAATTAATCCTTCAGAAGAGAAAATACCAAGAAAGCATTCAGCTTTAGTTACTGTTGGTACCTAACAAACAAAATCCATCTGAAATTTTCTTGCTCTTGCTATGTATTGCAGCACATATAATTTTTCTCTCTTATTTCTATATCAATTGCTCCCTTAAGTTACTACACCTCAACTCACAACAATTTAATTATATTAATAGCAAGGAATGAAAAGTCTTGATGAAAACATAATGCTTAAAGC
Source organism: Anhinga rufa (assembly GCA_013400875.1). NCBI lineage: Eukaryota > Metazoa > Chordata > Aves > Suliformes > Anhingidae > Anhinga > Anhinga rufa. The sequence goes on along the minus strand of VZTV01071147.1, from coordinate 22,032 downwards.
TTTAATTAAAACTTAAAATTTCAAGACTCTTGGAAAATTCATTTTGTGAAGGGAATTGAACAGGTTTAGAGGCTGACTATGGACTTTAGAACATATTTTTATAGGTCATCAGTTCAAACCAGTTTTACTTGAGCAGAGACCAGGATTTGTTAGTCATCAGATGGAGTTAAAAAAATCCTCACTGGCAGCGTGGTTGATGTCTCTTCACACAGACAATATGACACTTCAGCATTTAACTGACAATAAACTGGGACTTGGTTAAGTTGCATATTGTATTTTTTGAACTGACAAAACTGGGACCTGAGAGATCACATGCTCCTTCCTGGTCTGTCATACTTGTTCATTAGAAAAGACCATCAGTTCCCTAATGGAAATACCTCCTCCTTTTCATACCTGCTAGAAATAAAATATATTTAAAAGAACAAACCACCTCAGATCACTGTAGGAAATTCATGCCTTGTACATCACTACATCACTATAAAAATAAATCTTGGGTGTCAGTATGGGAACTGTAGAGAGTTCCAAACAGATAAGATAGAGAAAACTTAAATTACATCAGAACAAGGGCCATGAAGTTTCTTTTGAAACTGGTTGTTTTCCACCGCTCTACCTGCCACCTTTATTTTGCTATATTTTGTAAGAGGGAAAACCTATATTATACCAAAGCCACAACTAAAACCCGAGATCAGAATTCATTCTGCATGCAGTCCCTGACCGCTGTGCTGTTAAATGACCAATGATGAACAACCCTGACACCTTCTGCCAGGCTTAAACGGTAACATGACTCATTTTACTGCAACAAATGAGACTCCTCCTCCTATCAGTCATGGTCCATTCCAATCAGCAGGGTGCCAATATGCCAGGGTCTAATGAAAAGGCTCTTAGACAAAAGCTGCACAATTGAGAGCCTGCAGAGCCAAACCTCGGAGCTGTTAGTCCAATTTTTTAAACACTACAGTGTACATTTCAGTTAGGCTTTGTTATGTTAATGTTATTGAGTCTAAAGCAACAAAGAAACTTAATTCATGAATTACTTTTAGAAGTCAACTTCCCTACATTTTCTTTTCTTTTGTGAGGGGACCAGTGGCTATTTAACTACCAAGACCATACAAAGGCCTTTACCCTAGTTCTGAGGTAGGAATCAAAACATAAGTTATCACAAAGAGGTCTGATATAATCAACAAAGTTAAACAGTCCTCCTGTTTGATCTCCTCTAAATTAAAGACCAAGTGTTTTGATTTGGCATTAAGCAATGAAATAAACCAGATGTTTCTCCTGCCATATAACCCTCCATGGGCACAATCTTAAAGGGTTATTGTTTGGCAAATGTTCAGGGAAACACATTAGAAATGGCACGAATACCCAGATTTTCTTTTCTTTCTATCTATACTAGTTCATTATCCAAACTAATGCATAATCCACAGGGCTTTGGGAACTTTGTGTAAATACTTTCATGTACAATTCTCTTTCTTGCCTACCCTGAGATTAAGACCACAATTATCCAGGCTTAAACCTAAAATAAAAGAACCTTTGCAAATGTATTATCTGGCCTTACATGTTTAATCACATACTATTCTGTATGGTCTTTAATACCTAAACTGAAGAACAAATGTCGTATCCTCTGATGTTTCGCACGTGAAAGGCCTATTGTGAGATGTACATCAACAGAATTTTAGAACTAGAAATTGCTCTCAACAGTTGCAGCGGTAGCCTTTAAAATCCTAACAGAAAGGCATACAGCGCCATCTTAGGAAAAAAAAAGTGAAGACAGTCACAGTACTTAAATAAAACTTTGTTAAAACAGAAAAATATTCTTGGTTTACTAGCCATCAAAATTCACGTGTGCTAGCTTCACCTGCAGGAGAGACCACCTCCCTCCTCCCCACAACCGTGAGCGGTGCTCCTTGCCGAACCAGCTCAAGAAGCGTGCTGGGTGCGCGTGTGTTGCGGGGTGCGGGGGAAGCAGATGGATGAGGCGAGGGATTTGAAGTGTGCAGACTATGGCATGCACTGATAGAGCAGATGGAATGCATCACCATCAGCTATGACAGAAATGATTTATGGAATGACCTGGCTGCTCCTGCCAAGCAACAACACGGGATGACAGAAACAAGTTTCTATGACAACCAGAGCCCACCCACCAGTTAGATTAAACATTTCTGCCCTGACTTCCACTCGCAATATATTTAGAGTTTTTCCTCAAAACATCAGCCTGGTTTTCTCAGCTAGCGACTTGGGCAAAAATACCCGAAAGGATGAGAAAAAATTTAAAAAAAGGAGAGCAGTGGAAAATGTCACAAGGTCCCGCAGGTCTAACTGGCCAGCACGTCAGACTTAAAAACAGAAATTTTGGTTAGGCTGCAGAACAGCAGACATCCTAATACATCTGCAGAGTAATGAACAGCCTGAAGTATGTAAGCATTGCTATTTGTAGGAGTCAAAATTATCCCAGTTCTTTCCTGATAGGTATCAAACAGACAGAAAGAGAGTGTTAACTGCTCTCTGGACTCGTGAATTGTTATCTACTTGCTGAATCCCCAAAAGCAACAGGGACAACATTTTTCTCCTCAAAGCCAGTAGGTCAGAGTTCTCCTACCCAATATGGACATCACAGACATTATCAGACCTGGTAATCTTTTAACATATGACCCTCTGAGGGTTGCAAGGGTAACAGGATCTGCACGAATATGCACATTTACATTCACTGGTATGAGGTGAGGGATGCAGAATCCAACGCAGGAATGCCCTTTTGGGGCTGCAAAGTAGTAATTTCTATCTTTTAAATCAGACTTAGTCTCCCCATTTGCTACATATAAGAAATACAAAGCGCTCCCCCAGCCACCGCTTGTAACTCTGACATTCCTGCTATACTCTATCAATTACTGTTTTATAAAAAGTACATCTGATTGTATTAATGCGAGAACAATTGCTGTATGTGCGCACATACAAACAGAACTTTTAGCAGACTGAAGACACTTGCAACATTTTACATTTTCTACGTTATTCCAACAAGAGTTAAGAGTTTAAACTTTATGCATACACAGCATTTTAAAGGCTGTTCCATAAATTATAGCTATACAACATAGCATTCAAAACCTCTCAGTTTTATAAGGCCACTGAGAAAACATTTTAAACCTTGAGGCAGGATCTGCTCTAAGAGTAATGTTGAAAATATTTTACTTTAACTAGAACACTGGGGGGGAGGAAATCAAACCCTAAACTTTTTATGATTATCTCTTACTTTGTCTGAATAACATTCTAAGCTCTATCTACCCTAAATTTTTCCATCACCTGAAAAAAACCCCAGGAAGTCAGAATGACTAAAAGCATTTTCCACTTGCTTCTTTATAGACATTTGTCTAGTATATGACATTGTATCACAGCACATCTTTTAAACTTCATACATGAAAACCCCTGCTTTAATATTATAAAATGAATGAACACATAAATAATGGATGCAATGATCAAAATACATCTTTCAGATCTGAATATTCTAACTGCTACTTACAGATGCCAATGCCTTTCCCAGTGCATCACCTGTCTGAGAGCTTCCAGCACCATTTCCTCTGTTTCCTGTAATGTGGAAAGCAAACCCAACACTTATTTTTAAAGCTGAAATGTTATTTACTTTAATTATTTTATTCATCACGTACAGTTGAGCATCCACTTTTAAAACGGATATTGAGGAAGTCAGTGTCAACAGAATCAGTTCTCATTATACTTAAAAATTTAATTAAAACAATTAGATTTAAGTTTAGATGCTCTTCTCTTTAAAGTCAAACACAGTACCACCATGATAACTTAAGGACCAACAAGTGAAAGCAGTTAGAGAAAAGATTGAAATTATTTTTTAGGATCACAGGCTAATTTTGATGAAACGTGAAAAGAAAATCAAGATCAGAAAATTATATTATTGCAGCTTATTTCTAAACTGTTATCACTAAAGTGCTGCATGTTTCATTAATTAATTCTTAAAAGTCAAATTCACCAAACAGTTCCTTGTGTGTCTCCTTGCTTCCCCTGCTCTAATTCCCTGTGTTGTACTCTCATCTTTATTTTAGCAAATCTCTGAAAAACTCTTATCCACCAAGCTTTCCGTCACCCCTGCTCTTAAGTTGCATGTCAGCAGCTTTGCGTGCCCTTTCACTCCACACACCATCAAGCCAAGAAGAGGTCTGAAGCCCTGCCAACTGGAAACACAGAAAGGAACTGATCCTCTCAAATATCTGCTTTACTGGAGAAGATAGACCCTTTAAAAGTGAATCTCCTTTCTCCAATTATCAACTTCTAATGCCAAAAAATTGTATTTAATGTGAATGTAAGCCATTCACATCAGAAATCTAAATCACACAACGCGATGTTTCAAGTTTGTGGCAAACTTGGATTTTCCAGCCTGAATTTCCCATGCAGATTGATTAACTGGGCTCTGTTTAAAGTTCTGGGTGTTAAACGTGTTCCCAAATCAAAGCCAATATAGCCACTCTAAATTCTACTTACCTAAAATGAAGCTAAGTGCAAATTATTTCGACCTGACAAGCAGTGTCTACAAGCATTTAATTTCTACAGCTGTATCTTAAGATGTGCAAATATGTGCAAGGAACAGATGATCATGCTATGTATCATGCTTTCTAGGTAAGCACGGAAGAGGCTAAACCAGCCACCATACTGGCTACTCAGTAATCTCTAAATCAGTTAAGAAAGGAATTTATGATGCAGTTTATCAAGCTCCCCAAAGAAACTGTCTTCCTGCCTTTCTCCTGCACAGTACCTTGGTGATAGAGCAGCTCTGAAAACAGCAACACCAGAACTACCTACATGAACACGTACATATACTAAACTACAGAAGGATAATTGCTGTTAAGTCAGATGGATACAATCTCCTGAGCATAGGCTTGGCTGTGAAAGCAAACAAACCAGTAACTCTTAAGCTGACTGCAAAACAATTTGCCTCATCTCAGCCATAATGAGGACAGAAATGTGGTGTGGTATCCCTGATCTACAAGCATCCCATAAATTAAATCTTACTAATTTTGTGCGTCATGCATCCCTAAATTTCATTTTCTTGTAAAATTAGAAAAAGAAAGCAGGAAGAACTTTTTACCCAGAATATTATCTGATCCATTGACAGGTGGAGTGTGTGAGGCAGCTACATAAGGTGAACTGCTGGTACTGCCACGATGGAAGCTAGACATTGGAGGAAGACTGGCATTTATGTCTGTAGGTGAGACTGAATGCGGGGGATAGCTCTAGAGAGAAGAGAAACAGACATAAGACATTAAGTAGTCTTTAAATAAATGTTGACATTTTAAGATGCCAAATATACAACACCCAGCTCTTTATTAAAGAAAGGGACTCATCCATCCTCTGGAAGAGACCACAGATTTTTATTTTTACAACAGACATAAATCAAAGGACATAAGTCTAATTCAGTAAGTTTGTGATTTCTGACAACTGGGGTTTTAACTGACATACGTAAGCAGCAAACAAGAAATAGAATTCTAGTAAGTCAGATCTCCGTATACAAGTACAACCACCTTAATCTGTGCTGTGTATCTTACCAAACGGTCATGTGTGTGCAGGCTGCCGTAACTGCCAGACTGGGACATGTGGGAAGAGGAGCCTCCCAGCATCCCACCATAGCCGGGCTGGCTCATGCCATTGGATGAACTCCAGAGGTCAGAAGAATTGTGGGTCCCATCTTTATGTTGGTTTTTTTTGTTTGTTTTAATAAAAAAGAAAACAAGAAAAATATGTTTAATGAAGAAGAGTACCAAATTCTACTTTCCTATACAAGATTATTTTAAAAGAATAGCGAATTCAGCTACTCAGGCTAACATGAGCAGGGAAATGGTGACCAGTTTATACTGAGTCTTCTATTTTCATGCCACCACACTGTTGCTATATTTATAAAAAAACCCAAAAAACCAACAGAGGCTTTATAGCTGAAATACAATCCAACCACAGCTGAGAAAATACCAAGTACTTCTGCTAATTACACAGACCTTCAGTAAGGCCAGATTTATATCAAGAGGGTTGATAAAAATTCTGGACTGAAAGAAATAATAAAAAAAGAGGATGGAGGAGAGAGGAGTTTGGCTAAGGAGAGCTCATCATAAACATACAGTGCAAAACAACTATTAACCTAAAATAAGCAATTTATAGTCTAAAATACCTTGGTACCATAAAAATATAAAATAATTTCATAATAGCAGATTTAAGTAACCAAAATGACTACATTACATAAACCTTAAACCCGTGTGTCAATGCAGTTTTCCTTCTGTAGCACAAAGCGAAGTACTCTATAAATTCCCCGTACTGAGAGACTATGCTTTCAATATGCTCCAAAACCTCATCAGACTACAGTACAAGCTAATTGTATGACGTGAGGCCGAGGAAATGAATTCTGCTCTCATTTTGTTCAATGCAAACCCCTTTTTTTTCTTGGCATGCTGGATATTTGAGCATTTGAGAACTGAAGACTGTTAGCTGATATTGTACAGTCGAATTCCAGAAGAGTCAAGAAGCCCTCACCTCATTTTTCTCTATCACTCCAGTGTGCTGCTCTGAAGCCCCTACAAATCAAAGGATGGGGGATTCTGTCCATCTGGCCTGGTGTATAATCCCCTTAAATTTCAGTCAGCAATTAGTGTCATGAGAAAAACTCTACATCAAGAGACAGCTCCCTTCATCTAACTATTTTAGAAGTATATAAAACTTAACCATAGGCTCCAGCACAACATGTTACCTTTACGCTTCCTCATTCATTCAGTACAAGAGTGGCTGACTGCAGATTTCTGCCTAAAGGACAAGTGACACCTACTGATACATTTGAAGTCCTTTTACCCACCTTGCATAAAGAAAGTGCTAGCAAACATACTGCTTGGTGGCTTAGGAGACGGGTAACTTGGAGATTCTCTGTTGAAATCATCAGAACTTGGGGATGGTGCATACACCTAAATATTGGAAAGCAATAAAAGCAGGTTAGTAGTATTTGGGTGCCATGCATTAAAAAGATCCATAACAGCATACACAGATAGAAGGCACAATAAAAAAAGAACAGTGTAGCAAGCTGCAGCATTTGTTGCCCTTGTTTTATTTGCTTTTTAGCAAGTTGCCACAGTACAGAGGAACTACAGTAGAATGATCCTAACAACACACTTTCTGGTGTGCCAACTCAGCCAGGTGGCCTGATAAAAGCTTGAATGCTGATTTTGCTTTCTAAGTGCATGAACTCGCACAGACTTGTTGCTCAAGATAAAACAACTGGGCCCCAAACAATTTGATTTTAAAACAACTGTATGCCTGTTTGAATATTAAATTAGCTGGCATCCCAACAATCAGAAAGAAAAAGAACATCCATTGACAAATAGAAAGATTTTAATGCAACCATCGTATCATCCATTCAGAAACTTGCACACCTTTGCACAGTCATCAAAAATATATGCAATGCAAGTCCTGAGGAATAATCTTAAAACTGCAACATCAAGCAAATTATTTTCACGCTAGCCTAGCATTAAGGAAATCCAGCATCATTCTTTTTTCAGTGTAACACCACATTGCAATGACCATTCCCAACTTGCAAACAACGAATTTTCTTAACAAGTGAAAAATTTTAAGATGCCAAATAAACATAATGTTTAGAAGTCTTTCACTGCAGTGACTCTAAGAAGAGATATAAAGCATATTCAGGAATATGCTTTATCAACAAATCAACAAAGCCAGTATTCACAGATGCAAGGACTCTATACTCAAACGTTAGGTGTTCCAATCAATGCTATTTCTTCATAACAGTATTTTGGTCACTATGCTGAATATCGCAATATGACTAGTGTATGTTAAAAGAAAAAATATTTTTAAAAAGGGCAAATTAACAAGTATGGCAGCAAAGAATATCAAAATGTAACATTGAAACCAGATCATCTTTTTGCTAAAAAGTAAAAAATGCAGTATTTTCATTTTTTTAATTGTTCACCTTGCTTGTAAATCCATAATACTTCATACACAGATATATTAAGAATAATTTTAAAACTTTAAATCTTAGATAACGCAACTTACAAAGCAGACTATGCCCTAACATTCAAAACTTAATGGCTTTATCCCTTCCTATGGAAATACAAGCACATGCATATATATCTCCAACATTCACATCTCTCCCTTGTCTTTCTGTTTACCAAGCAAGAGAAGGGCCAGGAAAACCAAGCCGGCCAACAAAAAAGCCCAAGTTCCCTAAAAGAGAACCATTGTTCTCCCGGAGGGTGATTGTTCTGATACGGATATTTAGAAAGTGAAGTGGGCAAGTCCCACTCATTTGCATACCAATACCCCTCCTCCCCACTCCCAAATGCTTTTCTAGCCTGCTGTTGTCAGACCAAATGGCTGGGCATGTGCCTGCAGACAGCACTCTTTTATATCAGAGGGACTGATTTACCACTCTCAGACTCGTTTTACATCAACAGAATTTCAATAAAATCTATCAAACTACAATATGATGGAACCAGGACGAGAGCACAAGGAATGAAGCCAGGGCATAGCTGTCGATACGAGCCATGTAATGAAAACGTTAGCAGGTAAAAAAGACACCTGATAAAAAGGAGCCAAGTGGAAAACTTAAAACTTTTAGTTACATGCTTGTTTTAACATCATGTTTTTATCAAAATAAAGGGGAAAAAATTTAGCAAAGGAAGCCTTCCAGGGAGCTTTTGTTCAATATTTTACTTACAGATTTTCAATTTATGGAATAAATGCAAAATAGAGACGCTTACCAAACCTGAGTGACAGAATGACAATACGTTATAAGCAATATTAACAGTGCATATGTATTTACTATATAAGATGAATGGATGTATATTCCACACCTCAGACATATTTTAACAGAAATGTCACTCTGTCAAATTGTAAATACTTGCACTCATAAGACTGCAAACATATTAGGCAAAACTTGGCTTAATTTACAAGTTCTCTGTTGTGCAGAATAACGCAGCATGTGCTATAGCTGATGGATAATCTATCACTGTCACAGGACAGCAGTGGAAACAAAGCTTTATGACATTTAGCACTGCCACGGAGATGTACGCTGATTAATGCGAAATCACCTACAATGACAAATTATAGTTCTTTTAAACTGTAATGTTATCAAGGAGATTTGTAAATACAAGCTTCAGACTGAAATTTTAACATTTTACATAATTAGGTGATTTATAAAAACTGATTAAGCACTATCTCAAAAGGGAAATTAAACTGAAAACTCCTACCAAGTTTACAAAGTCATTACAGATACATATGTACAAGCCATTAACATAATAAAAATGTTATGAATTATATTAACATAAAAGAGGCCCTTCCAAACAGCTACATGAAAGTCCTAGCACAGACACATAACTTTATATAGTTTCTGCTTGTTTTGGTATCTTAACTATAGCTTGCAAAAAAACATAGCTGCGATGTTATGAAGCTGCACTTGTGCCAGTCTAGATTTTTCAGATCAAAGGGTTCTTGCGGCAAAACACAACTGATGTGGTCTCAAAGACTTCATTAACTCCAGATGTGGGGAAATAGCCAGCCAATTCCACAAAAGGAGCAAGTCTCTTTTAGTTACAATCAGAACTACCCACAAATTAAAACCAGGCCTCTGATGTCATCTGATCACCTGCAGATGAGCGCCAGGTTTTTTTCTGGTTAATGACCTAATCATAATTTTTATGTTGCGTTACTACAAACAAAATTTAAAAGCAACAGAGAAAATTTACTAAGATTAACCTGAAGTCCATGAGACACAAAATACAAAGGTTTTAAATAAAAAAGTTGATTAAAAAAAAGATGACATTTTATTTTTAAGTCAGGAAGCAATATATCAGGGCAACTAGTTTGCTCACTCTGAAAGCCCTGCATGCACAAGGACCCCTTATCCAGCAAAAGGTATCCTCTTGTGGCTGCTGGCCCAGAGGAGGCTTGCATGGCTGCCCAGCAGCTCCCTGGTCTGTGCCCTAGTTAAAGGGCTCTCTCTTCTGCAACAGCTGAGTAAGGCAGTTATAAATATGACGTGGCCGCTCAAGACAGCCTCTTTTAGCTATTAAACTGATAACAGTGACATCCAGGAGGCATCAAACCAGTTTTTCCCGGCTGTCATTCCCACTAAGACAAGGAATACCGTTAAAAGGTCAGCCTGTCTGCAGCATCTCCTTGAAGAGGGTTGTCTCCAGCAGGTAGAAGAGGAGCCCATCTTCTAATCCCCTTATACACACTGCGCCCGAAGGCATCGGATGTGTCTCCATGCTGACAAGCAAAATACTCTCCGATTATGAATGGGAAATTCCCTTCCAATAAACACACGCCAAAACCAGGTTTGGGTTTTTGTTTTTGGTTTTTTTTTTTTACGTGACTTATCAAGTGGAGGACTATTTTTTTTGCAGCTGTGCTACAATATACATCAATCCTAACGCTGCAGTGCTTCTGAAGGGTAGATAGCCTCCACAGAGGGAAGTAGGACAAATGAGTTGCAAAGGACAGCAAGTCAAGAAACCCACATCGGTCTCTTTGCATCCTGAACTGGTTTATGTTTCTCCAGTGCGAAAGACAGGATGACAACTAGGATGTTTTTTGAGGGGTAGTGGTGGGAGCTGACTTCAGAACAGAGCTGAGAAGACATTATCTGTATTGCATCAGGTTTAAGCAAAACAAATACATCATCCAGTTTTGAAGTCTGCCCTGGTGATTAACATACATTACGGACACTGTCATGAAGTTACATGGACCTAATATATCTAAAACATATCAAAGGATTACACAGTGTGCGTCTGTTTACTAATACAAGTGCCAGTAATATGAACATTAATTTGAAGTTCTGGGTTTACCAATTTTTATGCTAAGTAAAACAAGTCTCATTCTATAAATGCATTTAATAAATATAACACTTAGAGCCCTCCTGTTGGTATACTTCCTCTCAGGCAATTTTCCCATAATCTGTTTCAAATTCTTAAATATTTATCAATGTTTAATATTAATGTTAAAAGCAGATTAAAAAACAGCAACGAAGCAACCAAACCTTACTTCCGATGAGTTCATGCTATCTCAAGACCAAGGCTCCCATCACGCGTACTGTTTATGGAATTATGAATTATATTACTCATTTAAGCCTAGTTACTAGCAATTCTTGGAAGTTCAGGAAAATATTTATCAAGAATTTTTTGAAGCCAGCAGAGATGAATAACCTATTCTGTAGCTTGTAAACTCTGCTAAGTAGCCTATCTACATTCCGCCAGCATCAGTCAGGCACTAAGCAAGTGTGCACTGATGAATGATTTGTACATGTGGCAAAATTTTACAGTGTATTATCTGCAGGTTTTGTGGCAAAAGCTAATTCTGCTGAAAGGCAGCTCTGGGAAAAGGAAACTTGTTTTCATGTTTATTATATTTCTGACAAAATCATGTACTAAAACTTCAGGAACATAGAACTATAGGTTTCCATACTCCTTCTAAAGCAAGACAGAAGCTTAAAAAAAAACAACACACACAAAAACAAAAACAAAACCCAACAAACCAACCCCAACACAACAAAACAAAAAACCACCACCCCAAACCAAAAAACCAAACCACAACACCCAACACAACCACAACCCACCCTAAATTCTTCTTTAGCTGATATTTAAGCAAGATGATAAAATGAAGAGCCCTAGTATACAAGATCAGTATACCATATCCTCAATCATACTTTGTTTTCAATACCAGGTGTAAAGGTTCATATATTTTAAAAACTCTTCTCACCACCCAGAATGAAAATAAACGCTCCTTTAAGAGAACAGAGCATCAATCTTGTCTGCAAAACCAACCATAATTTTTAAGGATGGTATAAAATTCAAAGTCCTTGAAGGAGGAGCTAAACCGAATTCCATCTTAAATAAATGTTTATGCAGTTTAGGCATGCTATACATGTCTGTTTGGGTATTTTTGAAATGCAGAATCCCACTGCAATGATACACAGCACAAAAATTTCCTAGCTTCTTCCCCAGTAAATGACAATTTTAAAGTCATGTTAAAAAGTGACAGGCAAATTTACCAAAATCCCCAATTCAGTACATGGAAACCTTTTGGTCTGCTCTTTTATTTTAAATTGCAGTGTGAGGCAGAGAGGGGAGGAAAAAGAAAGTAAGGCGGCAGGAACACCACCAGAAATAAATATACATAAATACTGTTCGAAGATTCTTTTTATATTTTATTTGCTAAGCAAAATCTCTTCCCCACACTCTTCAAACTATGCTGCTACTAAAGGATGCATACAACTAAGTCTTCAAAAGTTCCTGATTAAATTCAGATTTTAAGGAAACAAAAAATGGCCAAGTTGAAGCTAGTCATCCCGTTTCTTAACCTGTTCCCTGTATTTCATAAGGCTATTCTAGCTGTGGTAGGAATCCCCATCCCCGGTACTGACCACAGCAATATGCAACATGCGTTTGTTTATCTCTTCTCTGAACTCGCTAGCACTCTCAGTTTCTGTACCTCCACCACAGACTATTGTATGTCTACAAACGGACTTCAACATGCATGTGATTATGAAAGCAAACGCACTGAACAAACGAGGGTGTGTTACTCTTTGGTGCACACATTTCGAGAAATATAGATCTGTCCAATACAGCACCTGATCCCATCCCTAGCTGCTTTCATTTGCCCACGGAAATGGACATAACCTTCACTTTAAAGCATCAATAAAGCTTGTTGCAGACAAGACACCCTTCTGGCAGGGGACCACTGCTCAGTAGATTAGCAGTTCAACCCAATGGAGTGGAGCAGGGAAAACTCTCTTGGGCTGATGCATTGTAACTCATCGTTTTTTAGTGGGATGGGGAGGGGAAAGAGAGGGGCGAGGAACAGAAAAAAAATCCAGCTGACCAGTGTTTACTGCCTCTCTTTATTCAATGTCCACAGCCGTGTACCCCTAGAGATTTTCCAGATGATCTTATATTTGTCCTGACTTACAAATGTTAGCTTTGACCTTGTCTAAGTTGCTGTGGGCAGCATATGGTACAGAACAGCTTTAATTGTACTTTTCTCCCTGTATACTAGCTGGCCCAATACTAATGAAAGCAGAATTGGATCCTTCTTTTCAGCACCTGGTTGCTCCAAAATTTACAAACTAAAAACATTTTACATTGATGTTAAAAGACTTAGTACATTATTTATTACATAACAGCCATAGAAAGGCATGCTGTCGTGTCATCTAACCATCACGCTGTACTATTAACATGTTTCTCTCTGCTATAACTCGAGAGGGATGGCTGCAAGACAGGCATTTTCTCCACTAAAAAAATACCTAAATATACACACCTAAACTCACACCTATGTGTATTTATTCATCTATACACGCATGCCCATATGCATGTATGTATGTATGCACACACAGGGACACGTTTATAAATAGCCTTTTACGCTTTCAAAATTCTCACCAAAAAAAACATTTTCTCAAAAGAATCTCAATATAAACTAGCTTACAAAAAAACAAATCACAAAGCATTAAATTTATGCAATATATGTATATATCTGCTGATTTTTTTCTCCCTTTTTAAATAGGCATCATAGAAATCTATTGCGCAAGATGCAGTAACTCCTCCTTGGAAAAGGGGTAAATAAAAACTCAGCCTATGCTGAGAAAAACATTTATTCAATAACAAAAAATACTCACACATAGACTGGTGTATCAAATCAACCCATACAATACACAGAATGCAACAACAACGTGCAATATATCCACAGATTTAGTCTCACACTAAACAGTAGTCATAGGTGATATAAAATGAAATATAATATTGTTCCTTAAAACAATTTATTTTGGTGAGAGCTGCCACATTACTCTATTACGACCTATATAAAAAGAATTCTACAGTACATTTAGAAAATAACCAATTTATTTCTAAACTTGTAGGTGAAATAAAAAAGTGGAAATCTTTCAAATCTACGTTTTTTTCTTTATGCACAAAGACAATGTAAAACTTCCATTATTTTGGTGCTATTACATTTTATAAGATTTAAATGAAAAGGCCCCAGTGAATGAAGAAGTTTGCTTAATTATTTATTAGTTAAAAAATTAATAAAAGCAAAATGTTTCAAAAAATATAATTTAAATTCATGCTATTATTTCTACCTAAACATTTTTGCAGTTTTTTTTAATGGGGGTCAGGTGTTTTGATTCTTTTGGGTCTGTAGCATAGCTCCTGAATGGAAGAGAAAAGATGAAACTTTATAGATGCAATTTTTAACTACATTTTTTTTCCAAAAAGCTCTATATTATAATTTTGTAAGCCTCTCATAAACTGAGAATATTTTCTATATATCAACAGGTAAAGGACAAAAAAAACCCACAACAAAACAAGAGGCTACATCATCTAGTTCAGTACAAGTGCTTTATATTCTTTACGAAACAGATTAAGATCTTTTTTCTTTTTAGTTTGGTGAGGATTCTTGAAATATACATATATTTTTTAACACACCTATTACATGTAATGGTAAAATTTTACTCCTTAGCAAGGGATTTGTACTAAAACACTATTTTTTACTTTCATGTGTCCGTCCTAAAACATACAGAAATTACAAAAATTGCACCTCTTCTAGTAGTAAAACCCCCTGACCTAATTTTTAAACTTTTAATTTATGTGCCAGTGCACACATTACCATCTACTGGGGTGCTCAGATACTTGTGTTTTAGCTTAATACTAAGCTTTGTTCTGGCTTACAAATTTAAGAAGTTGAAAAGAATGAAATATATTTAAGAATAAGTTTAAAGCATTTTCTACATGTCATTTCCCACTTGCTTTGGGTGTAAATAGATCAGATTTTATATACATCAGCAGGTATCAAGGAATGTCAATATGCAAAATATAGTACAATAATCTAAATAAAAATCTCAAACAACAAAGTACATAGGATCAACTACTAATCGATCAAACAATACAAACAGTAAGACATCAAAATTAGGATATGTACTGTTCTCTCATTATGGAACGGTTCATACAAAGATGTGGCATACACACCAAGATGTGTGCTTGAAAAACTGTAACACAAAACCCAACTCCCTCAACTTCACATATCCTCCCTCTGAATATTTAAATTAGTAAATTAGTCCAACTTGCAGAATTCCTAGGAGAGAAAACACTAAAAGCTAGTGAGATGGTGAAAAAAATAAATAAAACCTTGGGCAACATGATATAGGATCATCATACGATTTGTCATCTATTTACTAACTCTTCAAGCTCATAAAGGTCACCTCTGACCCATAACAGGCACATGCTATCAATTTTCAAGCCGTGCTCTCCTACAGTACCAGCACTTCCATCTACTATATGCCTGGAAATACTTAATAAGATCAAAGCCTTTTTTCCTGCTACAAGAACAAAGAGAAACGTTGTAATAGAGTGATCTGTGCTCTAGAAAGAATAAAATCAAAACTCCATGCAAGTTATATTCCCTTTGCTTCAGGGGTATTGTACAGTTAATTTTACTTAAGTCTTATATATATCTTCACATAAAACTTCAAACAGATTGTTTCAGCCTAGGAGCAGACATGAAAGAAAAATAATTTCATATTTGAAAGACAGCTGGCATTTATACCAAAGGAAATGAAATAGAGACCAAGCAATTTTACTCATTCCCCTAACCTCTCCTTCAGCATCTTCTCTGCTATTCAAGAAGCTCATACGCAGTATCTTTAATGAATATAAAGATCCATAGTTTAATCATCACTGAACGAAAATCTTGGCAAAAAGTTTTCTAATGAAGGCAAAGCTCACGTAGGTCCACGGAAGGAGAAACAGCAGTGAAAAAAACCCGACCCACGAAAAAGATCAATACCAGCATCTCCCTTTTTTCCTGTTTAATGGGGATTTTCATGACAGAAGAGAGCCAAAACCACATACAACATAAACAGACCGGAAAAAACATACCGTGATAAATTTACCATTGTATGCTAATTTTCATACACAAAAATCAGAACTGTTGTCACACGAACGTAAAAATTTTAGGTATCGGCCGTGAAACAGCAATATCCCATTCACTTTCCGCAAAGTTAAACTAGAGAGGAGATGTAGGTTTTTTCAGAATCTGCATGTGTTTTCCTCGTCCGGCGGCTGAAGCAACGCTCGGGTTCTTTCAAAGCCGCAGCAGCGGCGCGGCCAAACCCGGGCACGGCACGGCTTGCGCCGGGCGCTGCGCTGCGCTGCGCGGGGGGCTGCGCCCGAGCACCGGGGGGCTGCGCTGCGCTGCGCTGCGCGGGGGGCTCTGCAAGCGGAGAGGCAAAAATCCCCAAGCCCCCAGCACGCCCCAGCGGGAAGCCGCAGGCACGCAGGAACACGAACTTCCCTGCGCCCTGCTGGCAGCGCCTCGGCGGGCTGCCGGGGGCCGGGGCGGGCTGCCGGGGGCCGGGGCGGGCGG